>NDXB01017868.1:0-23284 GCA_002631895.1 Agapornis roseicollis
GTCGAACGCTTTGCACAAGTCCAGGTAGATGCCGTCAACTGCTCTACCCCTGTCCAGCAGTTCCGTAGCCCCATTGTAGAAAGCCACCAAATTGGTCAGGCAGGATTTCCCCCTAGTGTAGCCATGCCAACTGCCAACAAGCACCTTACTGTTTTTATGTGCCTTAGCATGCCTTCCAGGAGAATCTACTCCAAGATTCTGCCAGGCACAGAGGTGAGACTGACTGGTCTGTAATTCCCTAGGTCATCCATTTTCCTCCTCTTGAAAACATCACATTTAGCTAGTTCAGCTGCTTAAAATTATTATTACACCCAGCAATAGATACCAGCTTTCCAATTTAAAACCTAGTTCATGTAGGAACGGGCTATTTAATTTATTAATTGATGTACTATACTTCCCCCTTCAAAAAAAACCCAACCCAAACCAAACCCAAAATGTAACAAAAATCAAATAATGAGAACATGGCAAATAGCCCAGTACTGGAGTTATCACTCACCAAGTCCACTAAACACCTGCTATTTCCTAGAAATGTTGGTTTCCATCTTACTGTGATTCACCCACAAAAAGATCTTCCAAACCACTGGGGCTTACAAAGTAAAAATGCATTTTCAGAGAGCCAAAGAGAAAACAGGCCAAGTGCTCACAAAACTCCACTTGTTTCACCATTAAAATAGCAAAGAATCTGGCTCCAAACATGCAGCCATTAATTATCTTTACAGTTAACTATGTGAGTACACCTATTTGTTATTATACTGGGAAATCAATAAGCAAGACTTTGCTGACGCTATTTAGTTGTCTAGTAACTTATTCTTTATAAATACAATGTTAATAATATCAACAGTATGCCAATAAACTTAACAAACTTTGTATTCTGGATCACAAAACAGTCAAGAAAAGCTGAAAAGACAAGAAATCCATACTGTGAGCAACAGAGGCACATAACAATATTTACTTTTTTTTTTAATGTTGTTGTGGTTTAACATGACAGTATTGCCTTCAGGCCAGTTCATGATCACTTCCAAGATTCCTGGATGACTCAAATTTCCTGTTTGATCCCGCTGTGTGATCAGTGTGACCCACTTACTACATGTAGCATCAGTTGCATGATGCGTAGAGGGGACCCTCATAAACATCCAGCCCAACCCTAGCGGTTGGGGTGACAGGAAATGCTGTGCTTCAGTGCCAATCACTTCTAAGACAGCTCGAGCCCTTCATAGGCTGGCAGTATCTTTTTCAGTATATCTGGCCTCAGATCCTCTTGACTCCTAAAGCCAAGGGGTCAACCCTGGGTCTCCCCTCGTGCTTTCTGCCAGAGGCTCTGGGCAGGACCATTCTCCCCAGCTGTAGTATAGAGCATGTTTTTAACATCTTATTCTGCACAGACTCATCCCAAGGTCTACTGCATGAACTATCTCCTGTTTAATTTGTTCAAAGACTTGTCATTGCTCAGGACCCATTTGAAATCATTCAGACCCCAGCATGCTACAGTGATTTCTATTTCTCTGAAATTGCCAGTGACAGCATACTTTTTTCCAAATATTTTACTAGGTTTTCCAGATTCTGCACTTGTTCAGGGGTGAACTTCCAAAACACTGTAGGAGTCCACTGTCCTAGGTTCTTGCCCATACTATCCCACACACCCTCCCACTTACAACTATTCAGCCTTGCAGCAGATCTTTGGGTTGTATTCTTAAATAAGTCATTAAACCTTTAACAAGACCTGAAACATTCAGGAGACACAGTAATAGGAACATGCTAGTTTAAACATCCCAAGGACTTTCAAAATTCTCAAGAGCTATTGTGACTAGCCTGCAGGAGAAGGGGAAGGGGAAGGAGTGGGGGAAAGTTTTCTCCCTTGTCTCCCACATAGATTGGCTCTCCGAAAAGAAAAGGTAAAGAGTGCAATTATTGACACTTTCTCAGAGATTGTTCCTGAAGTATGAGATGATGGCAATGCTGAGTACAAATGCAGCTTAGCCTTGCCAGTAAATTTTACCATAAGCCAGCACTACACAGTAGAGCAAAATGATAACCTTAACACAGCCCCCAGAGATGATAAACAGCACAACAGGGAACATACAGCAAGTAAGGTGTTACATAACACAATTCTCAGAGCAAGCACCACAACTCAGAGCAAATAAATCAACTCTTAAACTAACATAATGAATGTTTAGAAAAAATACGTTTTAACCTGCTGGGTCAGATCTGTTACTATCTCAACCCTTCGTGCCCCATGCTGGGTGCCAAAAAGGGACTGTTATGGTTTAACCCCATAGGCAGCTAAACACCACATAGTCAGTCAGTGACTCTTCACCAGGTTAGCAGGATGGGAGAGAGAACTGGAAAAAAGGTAAAGCTCATGCACTGAGATAAACACAGTTTAGTGGATAGAAAAGGGAAAATAACAACAATAGAATATCAAAACAAGTGATGCACAATGCAATTGCTTACCACCTACTGACCAATGCCCAGCCCATGCCCAAGCAGCAGCTATCACTCCCCCAGTCAACTTCCCCCAGGATTTTTGTTCAATTTTGTTTCATTCATCATATGGTATGGAATATCCCTTTGGCTAGTCCAGATCAGGTATCCTGGCCAGGTCTCCTCCCAGCCTCTTGTGCACCCCCATCCTCCTCACTGGCAGAGCAGCATGAGAAGCTCAGAAGTCCTTAACTTAGGGTAAACACTGCTCAGGATCAACTAAAACATCACTGTGTTATCAGTATCATTCTCATCCTAAATCCACAGCACAGAACTGTACCACCTACTAGGAAGAAAATGAACTCTATCCCAGCCAAAACCAGGACAGGAGTTGTACATTATAAATGATTGTTTTTAAAATTTCAATTAATTTCCATTAATGCATACGACATTTCACTGTTTCAGTATTCCTGGCAGGAGGACTCCAGTGGTCCATTCTGTCAGGAAGAAAACCAACACTTACACCTACCAACCATGAATCTTCACGGCACTGAGATAGTGAATCAGAATATTAGAAATGCCAGTGTCAGAAGAGATACAAGTGACAACAGGAGCGATACATTCTCTAAAGAGGACACACTTATCTGGTTTAAGCTTCAGAGATTTAGAGTAGATTTTCCACACTGCTCCCAGAATCCACCAGCACTTTCAAGAATATGTCAGTCTCTATCTGCTGGCTTATTTGGGTGTCCTCATTGACATTGGGCTTGAAGTTTTCTATAAAATCCCTGACACTCATCTCCTTTTCAAGTGTACAAGATTTTTAAGGTGTTTGCTATTTTTAAATTAAACTTGAAATACACTGATTTCCTCACAGAGGAAAAACACTCCCATTTCCTTTTCCTGGCTTTGTAATTAATATGAAGGCATACTAATTGCAGGCACAACCCTCCTCCAAACCAGGATCCCACTGCGTAGGCATTACACAGTAGCTATAAACGTCACTTCAGTTTGAAGCTGAAGTTGGAGATATTTCCATTTGTCATGAGACCGCTAAAGTATTTGAAAAAATACAAAGCCTTTTAGGAACAGCATTTCCCAAAAAGATAAGCAATTGCACTTTGCTCACCTTGGGAATGCTCAGCACATTCAGAAACCCATTTTGAAATTCTATTTTGGTTTTTAAAACAGCATATACAATACCAGATGGCCTGTGAGTTAGTGCAACTTACCTTTGCAGATCTTATTTAAATAGGGCTTATAAAAATCTACTCTAGCAAAATAAACATTTGGTTCTTGATAAAATATATTTATCCAGAAACTAAAAGGAACTAAAATAGGTTTAATTTTGGATCCTAAATGGTTCTATTTCTGAATACAGGCATATTTTTGATGTACCACTGGAAAGTCAGCGCTTTTTCAGGAGAACACAAAAATGACAAAAAAATTTTAAAAATTAATTCTGTGGGCTTTCTTTTTTTTTCCAAGGTTACAATATTTTCCAGTTGCTTTCATTTCCAATGCACATTTCTTCCCCTAAGGTATCCACTGCAATATTTAAAAGGATTTATTTGCTTACAGCTAAACAGATGACATTTACTCACATAACAAAACTCCTGTCATAAAACACTGGCATTATTGAACCATATTATCTCTTCAGAGATAGGGACAGCAGGTCAGGACAGAGTCACACACTGCCTGGAAAGGCTCACATACAATACATACATGTTGTTCCTTCTCCAACCACAAAAGCAAATCCTGAAAACATTATTATCCAGTTTTATCAGCAGGGCAATATACAACCACATCTCTCAGTATTTTCCTAAATTTCTTAATTTACCCCTTTGGCAATAAAACCAGGACCTCACCAATGCAGCTTCCCTTGGCTCAGAAGGGTTAACAAAACATTGTTTCATTCTTGCTAGTTTTCAAAGCCCTGGCTGCTCCCAGGGCATCTGCACTGGCTACCAGACTATTTTCAAATGTTCTTCCATCCAAGCATCTCTCTCCTGAGCATCAGTCACAGTAGTAATCACAAAATAAATCCTTCAGATGCAACAGCACTAGCTCTGGCTTTCAATAGAAAATTCTGGAGAAAAACAGCTTACAGAAAACAGAAAATGATATAGTGACATTTGAAGTACAGTGCCCCAAATTTCCTTTCCTTTAGTTAAGCTAATTCATACAGTTTTTACTTCCCAAAAGCCAGAATGTGGCTTCACTGTTCTCCTTTTTTGCCATGTCTGTATTTTAAACCCAACTTTTTGTTCAGAACTTTCACAGATCCCAGACAGGTACAGTCTCAAGACACAGAAAAATTTAAGCTGGACCTCTGAAGATGACCTGCTCCAGCCTTCTGCTTGAGTGCTTACCACTACAATACTCCCATGCCTTGAAATTACTGCACTTCTGTGATACATTTTGCACCAGGCACTATACGCAGAAAAACTGCTGGGTATTCTGAGGTAGAATCATAGAATCACAGAATAGTTAGGGTTGGAAAGGACCTTAAGATCATCTAGTTCCAACACCTCACACTAAACCATGCCACCCAAGGCTCTGTCCAACCTGGCCTTGAACACTAACAGGGATGGAGCACTCACAACTTCGTTGGGCAACCCATTCCAGTGTCTCACCACCCTTACAGTAAAGAATTTCTTCCTTATATCCAATCTGAACTTACCCTGTTTAAGTTTTAACCCGTTACCCCTTGTCCTGTCACTACAGTCCCTAATGAAGAGTCCCTCCACAGCATCCCTATAGCCCCCCTTCAGATACTGGTAGCTTAATATTTGCTCTTCTCGACCAAATTTCCCATTTTTCCGAACTCATAGGATCTTGCTTTTCCTCTAGCACTTCTCTGCACACAACAATCCTCCTTCTTTGCTGAGAAACTCAGTGTGACTTTGCAAAAAGTCCTATGCAGTAGCCAACTCCCAAACTGTACAACTTTCAAAGACGGTTGGGTTTTCAGACCTTTAAGATCATTAAGTCCAACAGTTAAGCTAACACTGCCAAGTCCATCACTAAGCCATGTCCCTAAGCACCACATCTACATGGCTTCTAAATACTTCCAGGGATGCTGACTCAACCACTTCCCTGAGCACAAACAAGGAAGAAAGGCTTTCTCATTGGACACAAATAGTTGCTATAATTCAGATTTTATGCTTTAATATTTAAATTTCTACAAGCTACAGATATGCTAATCTAAGAACAAAGGTCAAATCTATTCTGATGCATTCAGAATCCATCTACTTTGAAATAGAGTTCTGCTTCTGTCTATTGAAATTTAACAGATTTCAGTCTCTTGAGCAAGAAAAGATTGCCAAAGAGGAATCCAACAGTACAGTACAGTTTTCAAACTGCATGAGAAGACACTATACTGTCATTTCCTCTGTCCTTGGTGGAAAATGTAAGAAATAGCAAATGGCTTTATTTATAAACCTTGTGCCCCTTTGTCCTTATTTTTATTTTCAAAGTACTCTTTTTACAGTGATTCACATATATTTACTGCTTCAACTTTGCAATAGTGACATAACACTTAAGACCAGCCAGGAAATTCACTCTGCAGTGTTATTTTTGCCTCCTCTAAAATATGGCAGGCCTGGCAAACAGGGAGATCCCTATAGCTCAGGGCATCAGAGCTATGAGGCCTCAGTGTGTCTGGGTTAGGTTTAAGGGTTATTTTTCCTTTCTTTCTTAAGGAAAGGAACCTTTATGCTGATTCCAGTCCTAAACACTGCATTCTGAACAGTGTGACAACTGGGGAAAACAAGATCTACAGTGTCAGCCACTTACATGTGTTCTCACATAGTCACCATCTGTCTGGTAGTCCCAGAAGTCAGCAGCTCGTATCGCAAAAAGCACTGTCATATTAAACACCCTGCTGACACAGAGACCTCAGAGTGAGGGACCAAGCCCGCCAGCTGCTGAGCCATCAAGTTAGGGCCTCAAAATGTACCAGCAAAGAACCACTGAAAGATAGTCCTCCAAGGTCTTTTCCTTCTGCTCTTTTTCAGGCTTTCCACTGATGACAAAACTGGTGCAGCTCACATTGTATAAATTTGCTAAAAACCTGCTATTTTACAAACTTGCAAGTCCACAAAGGTCTCTTATTGCATGAATTTGCAGGAATGAATTTATGCTGAAAGTAAAAAAAGTAGAAACAAAGGTGACAGTCCTTGTCAAAATGAGCCATTTGCCCTTCATTCAGTACAGTGACTAATTGCTAAGTGAGCTACACAGGACTTAGGAACCATTTTGAATGGCCAAAAGGATTGTCTCCTCTGCTTCCTCACAGAGCAATAATCCATAACTTGGCTGTATGGGGAATTTGCTTTCTCCAGCTCAAGCGGCCTATGCATATGTGTGTGGAGAAGCTCTGGGTTTGATACACAATGTAACATAACCTGAGATGGCCAAACCCAAAAGAGATAAAACAACCCACAGGTAGGCAGCCAAACACAGGCATGGAAGGATTAGGGGCAGCCAGAGCAGCTTCACAGTTAAGACCTCCCTGGCTGGAAACAGACACTCACAGGACTGACAGTGAGCAAGTGGAAGTTCAACAGCACATTATCAGCTAGAAGTAGCAGCAGGGGATGAGCAGGCTTTCTTCACGCTGCAGGGGATCAGAAAGAATTCAGAAAACAGAGACAGATCAATATAATACAGTACATTCACAGGAAACTAAGAGAAAAACTGGGGTCAATCTGGTATGCACATGGCATTCTCATTGATAAACAAGCAGACAACAAGATTTTTACATTTCAAAGGTCTCCAGAAATGAGCAGCACCCAGCAGATCAGCAGATGGCCTTGGAAAAATGTCCTCTTCTCTTCAGAGCCTCAGTGGGAGCTGAGCCCTTTCAAAATAAACTGGAAGCGTCTCTAGTTATCAAGCAATCACCAGCAACAAAGGTGAATTTGCTTTCATAGCATTTCCACTAGTTCATTCCAAGTTTTCCCTGATAGGGTGTGTATCTTCAATTAAAATACCATTCTTTTTTTCCTAACTGGTCTTGCAGTTAGCAGCAGGGGAGGGGAAAAAAAAAAAAGAGTACAAACAAAAGCACTCAGTAGTGCAGTGTCAGAAATGCATCTGAATCTGCAGCTCCAGGGCTCTGACACAGCAGCACTGCAAAAGCCTGCTGCTAACTCAGTGTTCAAGGACAGTGGGGTACACTGGTCTGTGCATTTGTATTCCTTGCCACTGCACTGCCCTGGCCTCTCTCCTCACTCCCCCAAACACAGACAGCATCTCATCATCAGAGAGATGACCTGTGAGGGAACTGCATTGTAGCCTGCATTGGCTGGGAACGGAGCCTGAGGTGAGGGAAACAACATGTACCAAAACTGTATGTACAACAGATGTATAAAGCTCTTGACATGCCTGAATGTCAAGACACACACACACTCTGCTGCAGCAGACTCACCAGCAGATGCATAATGTTGCTGCTATCTCCAGAAACACCCTTTGTCTCTGCTATATGTGTAGCACCAGTGGCCAGGCTTGTTTACTTTAAAAAAAAATCATAATAATGGAGAGAAAGTGGTGTACTGGTAAAAAAATACTTTCCTGTGCTTACTGCAAATCTGGTTATATCTCACTGAGCACAAATACAGAAAATAAAGTGTCTGGGAAAGAAGACAAGGCTTTGCTAACACTAATTTTCATTTGGAAGTGAAGGGAGCCCTCATTGAGAAAAAAGAAGAGATAAAAATCAGACATGGTGAAAAGGCATTCATAAAGGGTAAGAGGGAAAGGGGGGAGGAAATCAATCACAACTACAGACAAGATCAAGCAGTAGTATACCAGCAAAAGCCTTATTTCCTTGGGAAAATGAGCTAAAGGATGAAGAGGCAACACAGCACCATGCTGTGAGGAGTGCTGCTCTTGCTCTCTGCACCCACTGCATAGGAGAGAGTTGTTCTTTCTCCATAGCAACAAGATACTTAAAAGCCAATCTGGAGACTGAAGACCATCTTAAAAAGAAAACACAACATGTATCGATTTATTATCTCTATTTTAAGCCTCAGCTGTGAAGTACACAGGATATCATTTGTTTAGCCTGAGGAAGCATCTTCATGGAAAGCTCTCTTCTCCTATGATACCTTCCTGTCTCAGAACCAACCCTTGGTGTGAAGCAAACTGTGGTACTTACACACCACCCCTACTCTTAGGTAATGCCAAATGCATTAGGCACAAACACATCTCCCTGCAGCTTGAGGTGTTCACAGCAGAAGCCTATCAGCTCCTGCCTTTTGCAGGGATTGCAGGAAGGTATAAGCACCTCCCAGTTCTTCTTACAGGACTCTCAGATGGAGTCACAGCCTTTTGCTACAAAAAAAACCTACTACTACTATGGAAAACAGTTACAGCAAATAAAATAAAGTAAAATAAACAAACCCCAAAATTTGCTCTTTAGTAGTTACCAACTTAAGTTACTGTTTACAAAGGTTAAGGACATGCTCATATCCTGTCCTTAAGTCTGCTTATACCTGCTTGGAAACAGCTCTACTCAGGACCTGAATGACTTCAATAAAGACATTATGCTGACTGTGTTGGCAGAACTCTGAAAATATTACTAGACCTTATCTCCTCCTCAAAGGCACTGATGGAGCCTGAACAGCAAATTCCAGAATGCACCAAGATTATTTAAGAAGCTCATCAAGTTTGGGATGACTGGATCGTACTGAAAAAGCTGTAAAACAGCTAGGTGTCTAGTCCTGGCCTTGGTTTAGCCTAGCTACTGAGATTAGCTTTCTCAGGGAAGAGGGAAATAGAGAAAGATACTAAGTCACAGTTCCTTAACCGCAAATATCACACCTATGTTTTTGGTAGTTTATTATTCCAAACAGCTAAAACTGCATCTTTATATGCCAGCTCCAACAAAAATCTTAACACAACAATAAACCTTCTATTACAAAAATCTTAACACAACAATAAACCTTCTATTACAAATCCTCTGTTTTACTTTCCCATTAATGAAAACAGCTGGAACAGAAAATCTTATTCAGAATGGTTACTGCCTGGTCTGGGTACCACTCAGTTAACTCAGATCTGCCAACGTGAATTTCTACTCTTCTCCTGCAAAGAACAGGCATGCAGCAGCATTAGAGTTACCTAGAACAAATACAGCTGAACTCAACATACTAGCACTGTCTGTACTCAGCTAGGATCACTTTACAAAGAGTTAGACAGATAGGGGAAGTGTAAACAAGGCAACTCTCATGTATTCAGTGTCTCTCAGAATGGCATTCCAGGCTGTGAAGGACAGATTGTTGCAGAGAGGTTAGCCTGTTTACACAGCACCTAAGAAGGGAGACACTTGTCCAGTGAAAGAACAAAAAAACATGCTGAGGTCTTGGAAATACAAGCTAAAACTCCTAACTGGCACCAAATACTGAAGAACTGGTGGGAACTGGGCATGAGGTGGCAAACAGCAAATGCAGAAAGTTGTTGATTGCATATTAGCATGCCAAAAATATGATACATGGTACCTTCCATTGCAAAATGTTACTTTATTTTAATGTCCAGAGAAATATAAGGAAAGAAAAGCCTGTTCTAAGATTATCCAAAGGCATATTTCCAGTCTATGCTGAGAGCTATCTTTTGAATTTCATATTAATATTAAACATAGTTTTAGTTTAAATTCACTCGTGAGTCATAAGTTAAAAAAAAAAAAAAGCACTGTACTCAGCAACTTTGCCTTGGCTCAGCACTATTATCTTCATCTGTACATCTGCTAAATCCAGAACTCCAGAAAAATATGATCTACATACACTAACCATCCATCTGTCTAACCATTTCTTCTATGGCTAGTGTATCTGAAAGAAATTTTGGATTTAAAATACAGAATTTTTCAATCTGCCAATCCCTAGCTACTGTATTTATTAGCAAAAATATTTGTATGGATCTTGGGATTTCATTTCCTTGTGCAACATTTTATTCAAGTATAAAATATTAATTTTTAAGCCACTGACTCAGTTTACTCTTTTGAAAAAAAAAAAAAAAAACCTGCTTTATCTGACTAGAAAAATATTTCTAAAAGAGCTCATAGAAAGGATAAGAGTAACTTTCATCTGCATAGATTATGAAGTAGAAAGAAAATTATGAATCAGCTTGTCCTCATAAAAACACATTTGCTAACCAAAGTCTGTTTCTTATACAATTAGTTACAAATGTAGAAATATTTCATTCAATAAGTGGTTCCAAAGGTTGTCAAGAGCAAATCTCTGTGGAATGCATACAAAATTGTTCTGTTTTCTTCTATGCAGATTATCTTACTGACCTCAAAATTGAGGTATTCAAAGAGCTTGTTAGGAGCTTAGGAAGCAAAACAGCTAAAATATATGTTGTTTGTTTGTTTGTTTTAATAACCAGAGTGGAAAATAATGACATTTATGATTCTTTAGCTAAGACCTTAATGTAGCCTCAGAACAGCAATTTTCTTTCAGCCAAGTTTTACCCCAGCTATGGAAAATTCTCTTGCATCAAAGAGTCAGAGATGCTTACCCCACCTATGTTCTAAAGCACTCTCCTACATCCAAACAGGCCCCTCAAATTCCCTTTAAAATTCTATGGGACTGCACTGCTGAGAGCAGCAGGCAACTCTGGTGAGGTGCCCTGGAAAGGCTGTGTTACGCTATCAGCAACCAGCAGTTCCTGTTTGTGACCAGTTCCACACCCTGCTACATCCCACCATCTGCTGAAAGGTGACAAGGACATCAATGGCAAGGCAGTTTCTTAGCCAGCTGGGGTGCTCAGAGGATGTTGTCCCTGGTGCTCCTAGGCAAAAACACTACATCTACAGGGAACCCCAAAATGCAGCCCATTTCACACCAAAGTCCTGGTCAGATCTTGGATCACTTCTTAATAAATGGAGTCTGTAAGACTCTTCAGGATGCTTGCCTCTGTCAACATCACCTCTGCCTTGCAAGGCTTCAGTGTCTGCCAGTCCCACATCTGTCACACCAGTAAGCCAGGCTGGTGGTTGCACTGTGATCAGACATGGCATTCAGCAGTGTGCACTCTCAAAGCTGATGCCACTCAAGCATGAGTATCTAGCACAGAACAAAAAAATCACATGCACAGGCTGTAAATCACAAGGGCTTAGCTGTTCCATCTTAGGAAGTTTAATTATCCTGATGATGTTATCTTAATTAAATGGTAGTTAATCTAAGTTTATATTTAAGCCTGAAATGTGAATATATTTTAAAAACTCTTGATGATAGCAAATCTGAAGAGGCAGAGGAAGGAAAGGAAAAGTACCACAGAAAGGTTGACTGAATTTGATAAAGGCAACCACACTTCTAAATACACTCAGGTGTTTCCTTGTTGAGGGTTATGTAGGTGAATCAGATTTCTAAGGGGGAAATGGGAGGGTCTCCAAATAAAAACTGAAAGCAGACTAAAAAAAATAATGGTAAGAGACAACAAAAAAGGTATAGTCAGGGGTTAGCAGAGAAGCAGAGAATCTTTGAGGAGTCCAGCTGTGTATATAGTTATTTACACTTTCCTGGTTCACAGAAAACAGCGGTGGTCTTGTAAAAAATTTACAACAATCTAGCAAAGTGCCATGCGTACAAGCCAGAAGATAGCTTGAGAGAGTTAATGGGGAATGAAAACCTTTCCAAGGAAGTAATCAAAAAATAGCTTGCCTGTTCAGAAATTGTTTCTCCTTTCTTGAAGGGCAAGGAAAATTTAACATGGACAACACAGAGAAAAAGTGAAAACCAGTAATTATAGCTGTGACTCCTGCAAAGCAGCAGGTGCAGCTCCAGCTCTAACTGAATAGAGAGGACTCTACTGAATGCAGATACTATTATCTCAGCATTTGAACAGTGAGAGGCACTAGATGTCCTAGTCCTTCAACTTCATTGCACCCTATCAAGAGCTGGGATCCTCTCTGGAATTCTGGGACACAAACCAGAACCCTGGGGAGCTCTGGAAAAAAAAAATAATCAAACCACAGAGGAAGAAGTGGCAACGACATTGTTTGGTATTACTAGGCATCTATTTTTTGTTATTCTATACTTCATCCTGACAATGCCTTTAAATCCCTGGTATGGGGCATATTAGGACTCCTTTCTACCCTTGCCTGTTCATCAGATCACACCTGGAACATGGGCTCTACCTGTGCACCTTCATGCTTGCTGTGCTGCACAGCAGTTAAAAAGATTCTCATGGGAGCACACTTTCCCTGCCTAACAGTGGAAGCCAGGGCCGCACTTGGAAGTCCCATATGTAAGCAGGATTAGTTTAAGATAACATGCAATCAAGGCTGGCTACTGTGCACACCACAACACACTCATGCTGCCCTCCCAGCAGCCAATGGGCAGGAGTAGGAAGGACTTCCATACTCCTCCATCACCACTCCCATTTGTTTCCTGCATGATTCCCTTATAATTGAGAGATTATTTTGCCTTTTACATCTGAAGGATTTAGCTGAAGTGATTACCATAAAATATTATCATAAGGTGTGGTACTGACCTCTTCCTGGCAGGCTGATTTTTCCCTGAACACCTACATTTTGCAACCACTACGTTGAGCTTTGACTGCCCACTTTACAGGCAGGTAGACTTTTTGCGGGCTCCTTCTGAGAAGAGGTGGGAAGACCCCGTATCTTCACATGCCTATCCGTAATCTGCACTGAGAGCTTTGCAAGGTAAAATCCCGCATCACTCTAAATTGAGTTCCAGCCCTCCAATCAGAGAAGCAAATGCACCTATAACCTTTGCAAGCAATTAAATCTACTGCCCTTGCTGACTTCCGCAATTTCTCCAAGACTTGAATCTCCAAAATTTAGTAATTACTTCTGTGGGCCTTTGTTCTGCCATGAGCTTGAGACAGCAAGTTTCACTTTGAACATGTGTCAGCATCAGTTACCGAAAGAACCCTATTTAAAAAAAATTCAATAAAACCAATTATGATCCTGTTTTTTTCTTTTCAGCAGTATAGAAAGGTCTTCACAGAACTAAGATCTGACTTCTGTGACCCCCATGCTCTCCAAGCCTTTTGTCAATCTTGTTGATAGCTTCCTTATTCTCATTCTAAATAGGTTTGAGTTTGCCTTTGGATTTTAAGAAAAATATTTTTCAACTGAAAAATGTGCTCCTTGAATCTGAGTGACAAACCAGTCACTCAGGAACATCTTACTAACTCACAGCTGCTACATACACACAGAACCATAATGAAACCCACAGACAGTGGGTAAGATAACAAGGAACATATTTTTTTCCTTGGACAAACTGTTTGAAACAGAGCTAGAAGAAGTTAGATTTCATACTGAAGCACCCAAAGACGTGCACTTAATATACACGGATCCTGCAACCAAAGTTGGCAACTAGGGGGTTGCAAACAAAAAATACAGCTCCAAAATGAAATCCAGAAAAGAGGGATCCATATGCTGGAAAAACATGAATGTTATCTCTTTATAGGCCATTTAAAATACTATTTTACCTATAAACATACCAAGTACATTAGTCCATGAAATTGAAACATAAAGGAAGAAAAGCTATTGTCCTCCAAGGGTATCATATTAGTAACCAAGCCACACTGGGAGGGGACACTATTCAGTTTATAAAACAGAAGAACAGAAGAAAACCTATCTTCACTAGTGTCTTTGAAAACAGAAACACTATAACTAAATCTGCAAAGGGAACAAGAATACAGTATGCTAGAAACGCTCTAATAAAAAAGTTCATCTCAATGAGGAAGCGTAATGGTTCAGTGGTCTGCGTGCATGCAAAGATATGATTCTGTTGATCCACGTGTGTGTATGAAATAAATGCCTAATTAGAGTTCAGAATTAGATGCAGCCAGGGTGAAGTGAGCATTTTAAAAATTAACTAGCTATTCTTGGTGCTCAGTTTGAGATTCATTAAAGGATTACAGCTTTAGGACAGGCCCCTCCTGACCTCTGAAATCAGGGCCTTCATTGCTAATTACTAACTCTTGTAATCAGAATCTGAGGCATTCCCCAAACTGTTAGTCACTTCTGGGAACAATGACCTGATGAAAGAATGAAGCAAGCCACAGGCAGCTTGTAAACAGGGAACTACTTGTAATGTTAGTGAGTCATTATGATTTGGTTTTCTTGTTATTCTTACCAAGCCAAAGCCATTATCTTGAATTAAGGAGGCATATTTGGTCTTGGAGATGACAGCAACATTCAGTGATATTAGATGAGTCGAGATCTGTAAAAACCTAGGATGTTTCTCTAGGAGCTTGCACTGGGTTCCTGAACTATTAATGTGCTGGGTGAACATGATGGAAGCTGTCCAAGAAGGAGCACCACAACAAGAAAGGAGAGGTAAGGCCCAGTGAAATGGTGATGACCAATATGCTGTGGCTGTTAATCTCCCAAGAGACTGTGTGTAAGAGTCTGACATGCTGCTAAGTTTTCAGATTCAAGGCTGGTAGGAAAATGAAGTGATACCATTAAAATATTTAGGTTCACATAAAGAAAAATCAATTCTGAGGCTGAGTGCAATTACCCAGCAGACACTTGTTAATGCCCTGCAAGTGTTAACTTGGGATATTTCATTATTACTGCTCTGTGTTATACCTCAGACATTCATGTTGCTTATTTTAGTTGACTTGGAGGCAATTCTCATCTCACCCTTCTTTCCCCTCAATACACTTGCAGGACAGAGGGGAAGAGCACACTGTGTTAAATCATCATCCATTTTTAATTGCTGCTGGCAGCAACTATTTCATTTGATCAAGCTGATTGCACAGTGGAGGAATCAGCTCCTGTTCTTAAGTAAGCTATTTGACTGTTCTGATTCCTCAGTGCTATCAGTTGCTGCTTTACCATCTCCAGATTTTGGAGTGCTGTGGTCTCAAACAAAACTTTGTTAGGATTGGCTGGTCTCTGTTAACTCATCCACAGCACCCTAAGCAGACTTTTGCACATTGACAAGATTCTACCTGAATCCATTCAAACACCATTGTAACTACATTTGTAGAATGAGAGGTCTGAATATGCAGCATTTGAAAGTGTGCTAAGCCTCAACTGAAAAACTACCAGCATGTGGGGGGACAGAACTGGAGATACAAGGCAACAATGAAAATCTGACACCCAAAATGAGTATAGAACAAGTGGGCTTCCACGTTTGGGACATACTATTGTTTGGCCTTACTTACAGTTTGCAAACAAATTTCTTATGGATTTTAATCTTGTCTGAACAGATGCAGATGTGGAGACCCACAAGTGGTCACCACAAAGAGTTGGTTTAACAGTATAGCCTCATTTTTCATGGTACATTTTGTTCTTGCCACCCTACAATTTTTACAGTTAAAGATATATGGTAATTTTAGGTAATGGTCTCAAGTCTCCCTTATTCTTCCTCCCTCTGATCCTACTGTCACTGCATAAATTCCTGCAATGGAGCAAGCTCTGCCCTGAGCTTTGGGAATACAAGATCTGAGCTCATTCTTATCTGATCCTAATGGCTGTCACCATCCTGGACTCAGCACTGAGCAGCACTAGCTTGTGGCTTGTGTGTTCCTACCTGCCTACAGAAGGAATAGATCCTCATGTCAGCAGTTTTCGAAGAGAGAAATCCAGTAATAGCAGCACAAAGCCACTGTAACACATGGCTTGAACAGCAACTTCCTTCTATTTGAATAAATGGAATATTGGAACAAAGAACCAGAAAGGGGAGTAGAAATCTGAGTTCTTTCAAGAATGCACCCATTTCAACATGGAGCAGGGGACTTTTGTCTGGTTTGTCTTTAAATAAAGGGTACTAACTTACTTCAGAATGCAAAAAGAGAGACCTAGCAGAAACTTCAATTTAAAAAAATCCAACATGATAAATCTGGCTTACCTCCTACAAACACAAAGCAAACTGTCATTAAGTTATCCCTCTATGCATAGGAATTGAAGTTGAGCCCAGTCTCTCTCCTTTTTTCACACAGGATTAGGTGATAAGTTAGCCAGAAACAAACTAAAGGCGCTCCAAAACCATTCCTTATATGGCAGGTATTTTTGAAAGCTCCATTCTGTCACTTATTTTGGCAGTTGTGAAGAGAATATGTCCTATTTTTCCATATCTTTTTCCTTACAGTACACTGACTTTGAGGGGGTGCAGCTCTCCTGACATCATCACACACCCTGGAAGTCGAGGCATAATGCCAAGGCCTACATCTTTAGCATTTCTGCAGTTCCCCTAGTATGATGATATTAAGAAAAAAAGCCTCATAAGCAATCCAAAATTGCAGACAGCTCTCAACTGAATAAATATTTGAAAAAGCAACCAACATCAAAACCTACTCAACAGGAGGGAAATGTATGTAATGACATGCTGCAGTTGCAGTGAAGAGAAGGAAAGAACTAAACTTCTGCTATCCTTAGTGCTGAATCACCATATTCTGGCTACAGGATCCAACGTCCTTCAAGATAACATCAGTTTCTAGAGATGTCCCTAGCGCAGTCAAATGCCTTACTGCACAAATACATCACCTAGAACCCAGACAAAAATCCATGTTCTTGAATCCTTAAGAAGGTGGCTGATACCCTTCAGGGGGTTAAGACAGGTATTAGGAGAAGAGTGGAAAATAACAGCCATTAAAGAGGGGGTTTTGTTGCTAAGGGCAAGTGAGGTCATATCAAGACTGAGCTGCAGATAATGATGAATTTGTCCAATTTTCTCATCTTCTGTCTTTCCTGGACTGAAAGCTATGTTCTCTTACTAGTACGCTTCTTGTTCACTTCAAACAAGCAATTGAACACTTCTCAACAAACAAACAGCCAGAGGCCTGGGTAATGGAGGCAGCAGCTGGGGAACAGCAGGGACATCTCCTCCCTTGCTGCTAGGTTCCAGCACTGCTTCAAGCCAGAGGTATCAAGGGGCAACAGGGACCTCCTGTGTTGCAAGTAAGATCTCATCTCAGATTAGACAGAGAAAAAATAGTCAGGAACAACAGAGTATTCAGCTATAATGAAGCCAAATGAATACTAGCAAAGAAAAAAAAAAAAAGTTACATCCTACATCATGCATCTGAGCCTTCTTCAGAGTATGTGCATGTATGCATCTGTGTTTGTAAGTTACACGCACACACATATATATAATCACATACATGCTAAATATGTTCCCCAAAAGGAAGCTTTTACACTTCCAGATCCAGACCACACCAAATTTCACAACCTTCACAGCCAACTGCTAGGCTTATCTGCTGAAACTAACTTTTCATGATATGTCTGTTTGCTGAGAGGATAATACTGGTTTGACTCAAACTCACACTGATTGGCCCTATACCACCGACAGTCATTCTTGCCTTTATCTGAATTAGTATGTCAGCTAAACTATGGATAGTTTAGGAACTTAACAGATCCTGGACTGGATAAGCGGTTGATAAAAATAAGATGGCACTGCCACTGTATTTACCAGCTAGGCTCAGATTAGTTTCATCCCTTATGTCTTCGCTAGGTTTTGCAATCTTAGTATATACTTGAAAAAGTTTATAAATACTAAAAATCATCTGATTAAAACTTTAGAAAGCAATATACATATCTCAATTTCTCTGCTTATTGTTTATTCTTTTGCATAATAAATTATATAAAGACACACATATATACAGCAATAATAATATTTCATTAGAGCGCTCTCTCTACAGTCAGTATCCATAGAGTGACTGACAAAGAGGTGCATGGACCTGTATTCCAATTTTGGACAGCAGGTGTGAGTAGGATGAAAATAGAGGAAAAAGAGAGATCATGAGAAAGTAGTAATTACAACTTGCCAGCACTGAATGGAACCAGATCAGTTAGCAGGACCAAAGCTTCTTACCCAGGCGCTTGCCCATCACATCCATATCTTTATGGGAGGGTAAGAGTTACTTCATTCACCTTCTTTCCTCACAAGACCTTTTTCGTATTACATAGGCAGAGATTACTCTCACAGAAAATACATTAAATAATATTGGAAGTGTCAGAGCCAGCATGCAAGAACAGATTTGTCAAATATGACAGTAGCCTATTCTGCCACATAGCTGACTTGGGGATTCACCCACCCCATTTGCTACACAATTACAGGATCAGGGGTCAGCATAAGCCAAATGTGAGGGGGTGAGAAGGGATGACATCATCCTCACTCCATAGTCTTTAACAGCTCTGCCTTCTACATGAAGACACACAACCTGAAGATGTGGGCTAAGAAAGAGAAGAAAGCACATGAGAACTTCCCTTGACGCTCTTTTCTCACTTCTAGAAGCGTACTTTAGAATGGAATAATTCATAACAGCTATGCCCACACCACTGTTCTTACAAACCCAGGGCCCATATAGGACTGCTGCCCTCTGGCTAGAATGACTAGCAAGGCCACAGAGGTTCTGCTGAGCTGACTTCCAGGAGATGGATCATACCCTGAAACACCATTTTCAGCTGTCAAAAAACAGTGCTATGAAACACTTCTTTAAGTGCTGCTTCTCCATGCAGCTGAAAGCATAAAGATCCTTGAAGAGAAGGGTGTTTGCAGACCATAACGTTTGCAAGCTGTCCAGGAAATGAGTGTTTCCTACAAAAAACAGTGCTCAAACTAGAAGCCAAGATGTTCAGGATCTCTCCTAAGTCATCTGATTTCCAACAAATGTTATCCATCTTTGCCTCTCACTGAGCTGCATATCGAGACCTCTCATTCTACAACTGTAGTTACAATGGTGTTTGAATATTGAGCGCTTTATATAAGCCTACAGCATTTCAGAAACAAGTATCTCTCACATTCTGTATCATCTAATTAAAAAAAAAAAAAAAAAAAAAAAAAATTTTCTAGTCCCCAACAAAAATTAAAAAAAAAAAAACCCATAAAGTTCTAGCTTGTTTTTTCCTCTCCTTTGTTAATTGTGCCCACCATTCTGCTATTCAGTGNCATCTAATTAAAAAAAAAAAAAAAAAGAAAAAGGTTTTCTAGTCCCACACCACTATTTTGAAAAACATGACATTGGAACATGACATATATTGCAATAAGAAGAAACCTTTTGTGTCCAAGTAATAAGCACATGCACACAAAACCTGGATTACCACAGTCTAAGTGAATTTTTCTGCAGTTTGTAAAATCCTAGTATGAAAAATATTGATATAAGAAGGGAGGGCTGAGCCTCCCTAACATTTTCATGTATTTAATTTTGGATGATAAGAACATCCCTAGGAAAAGCTCATCCAGTAATGAAATCTGTATTGAAAAATGACCACCCAGAAGCAAAAGCAGTCATATACAATTAATGAATTCACTCAGCCAGCCAATAAATCAAACCAGCAAACCAGACTCTCTTAATCATGCAGAGGAACATTTTTCAGTGCTTCTTAATATTATACTTTGCTCAAGGCCTACATTACCAATTGGTTGTTTCTTTAATTCTTAACCATTTACAATATAGTTTAATGTTATTTAAAATTTAAATGTCACTCCAGAAAATTGTTTAAGAACGTATTATTCTTTCCAGGTTTCTAATTCTTACTGAAACTAGTATCAAAACATTTACTTTATGGGTCAAAAATGCCTGTAAGTATTCAGCAAGTTATTAGTGCACAAATAACTAACTCCAGAAAGGGTCCTAGATCTTCCGTTTGTGGGTCAAACTTGGCAGAAACAGACACTGGCAGACATTCAGAGTTATCACACTGCCTGGAGCTCTCAGACTTTCTTTCCGTCAGGGACCCACATGGCCCTTGGGAACAGACTAAAGTTTTGTCAAAGACATTTTGAAAATTTTCAATTACTGTTCAATATTATGTGCAACAACAGAGTAAATGAAAAGAAACAGTAACTGAAAAAGCTCAAAGCAAAGGACATTGAGAAAAGAAATGGCAGCTTAACTGAAGGCTGAAAACCTACGTCAAACTTCCTTTGCCTTTCAGTTGCAAGTGTCTTTTTCTCAAAAGCTCATTTACAATCCCCAACACTTCCCTCATCTTTCTCCAGTTTTCACAAAATTAGCAGTATCCAGATACTGCTTCTGTTGAAGTTTGTAGCTGCATATGTAGCTCCTGCTTCAATGCAGGATATCTTCATGTCCTCTTCATGCTTCTACATGTGCTCTTCATAAGAACCCACCATCAAATTTAGGTAGAAGAGGAAAGCAGCCAAGACTGTTCACCTAAAAAGACTGGGTTCTCTGCAAGCTCCAAATGATGTTTCCACTTACAACTTTTGAAACGTAAATAGCCACTGAAGGACAAAGCTGCCTGACACTTCCTGGCCTTCTTCGTTTCTACCAGACTCTGTGCTGAAATCATGTATTGTTTTGCTTTTTCCCTTTGGATACGATTTCTACACACCTGTGACCTAAACTAGCACCAACTGAGCACACAGAACTGCGCTGATTCTTCAGGCCTTTTCCAACAGCAGGGTCTAGCTAGTGCCAACTTCCACTGCCAGCTTCTTAATGAAAGGTCACGCAAATTCCTCCCTTCCAGATTTCCATTTTCTTGAGGAGGGCAGTGAGGACAGCCCCTGCAAGGTGACTCATGATCAAAACCCTGCCTCCAATTGCAATTATTGCAGCTATGATTCCTGACTGAACTTATTAATCATACTCTGCAAAGCAAGACCTTTAATTTGACATAAATCCTTTCAAGTCACCTCCAAACCTGGGAATAAAACCAATTTTTCTCCCCCAACAGTTTCAGCAATAGCCAAAACCTTCCCTGCATGCAACAAATGGCACATGTACACTCATTTGTAATTGATATACCATTTCTGAGCCAAATTTTCAAAAGGTAGTTTCCACCTGCATGCATACACTGCTGTGATCAAATCTTTAGCCCACACTTACCCAATGTTTATCGAAATTGCATGCCAGCACCTACAAGTCCAAACCAGGACCACATTATGCCCTGTAAAAATATAGAAAAATAAATGCATGCTCTCTATCCCAAGGAGCCCACAAATATGATAGGGACATATCTGTACCTGAGCATAAAATCATGTATAGCAGGCACATTCAGAGGTATGTGAATTTGTCCACCAAGTGAGCAAAATCAGGTCTAAATGCAAACATGCTACCCTGTTGCTTCTTTTAAAATCTTGCCTGCAGTATTCCTGGTATGGATTTTGGCTTGAAGACATACATATAGACTTTGGAACAAAATTTTTTTCCAGGTATCTTAAAAGAAACAAGTCAACAGACCCATGACCAAAACCAGAAGTTAATTAAACACACTTTAAATAGCAGCAAGACAACCCCCTGATGCTCATCAGTGAAAATAAAGAACAAAACAAACTAGCTTCACCCTTTTCTAATTCAACTTCTGGAAGGATGGTTAATGGCAGCTTGGAGCACTGGGCCTGGCTGCTGCTAGCTCTACTTGGCCCTGCAGATCAGCACAGCAGCAGGAACAGTCCAATAAAGCAAAAAGTACTGCTTTTGCTCAAAAAACCTTAACATCCTCAATTCATCAGGCCCCATATCAGAACAGTAGGAATTAAAAGTGATGAAACATAACTGGTGATGAGGGAACGAAACCTCCAAGAATGATTATTTTGTAAACCAGTTTATTTTAAGCAAGTCAATAAGCTTGCTGCTCCAGCAGAACCTGCCCTGTACATTCTGACCCCAGCAATGCTTGCACAGTTGCAGACAGCCTGCTCCCCATGTAGAAAGCATTCCTGATGAACTATTAGTAGGTAACATGGGCAGATTTCATCCTCTTCTGTGCCCCAGTTTCCCCATTACTCAAATGTGTGTGGAGGCACACAAAGTAAGAGGAGAAAAAAGACTGGCTCAACTGGCTTTGGATATAACAAGTGTGTAAATCCTATGTTTTCCATCTCTGGATTATAGTCAGATTGCTCAAGTAAACTCTGGAGCTACCTGTTCTGGGAAGTCTTTGAGACGAACAAGGCCTAGAATTTTCAGAGCAATGACAAAGGTCTTATATTTTCACTCAGTATTTGGCTAGGATGACATCTGGAATACAGAAAGCCAGGATTTTCCTTTTGAATAGAAGGCAGTCAGGCCAAATCACTCAGCTCCTTTTGTACAGCTCTAGGCTAAAGCCAGTCCTGAAATTTCTTCCACAAAATTCTTACTATGGAAAGATTAAAAGTTGATGAATATATATCCTTCCCCTTAAGGCCCCTAAAGGAGATCATGTTTTGTTACCTCAGTTTTTCAAATGGAAAAGGGAGAAGCAGGTGATGGAGGTAATTTCCCCCATGCCAACTAAAACACTGTCAACAGCACCAGTAACAGGATCTACTTTCCCCATATCTCAGCCTCATGTTATCCAAGTGTTGGATCTTTCTTACCTTGTTTGGTTGCTGGTGCCTCGGCTTAACAGAGCTGCCACATGTGCCTGAGTGCTGGCAGCCAGGGAGCTGCGGGGCAGCTGCTGTGAGGAGAGGGGCCAGCCGGTTCCAGCCGGTTCCTCAGTGGCCCCACCACAGGCACCCCCAGCCCGACGGCCAAGATGGCGATCCCAAAAGAGCTCCAGAACGGGCACAGCCTGCACAGGCAGCGAGCAGGGAGGGAAGAGCGTGAGGAACAGCTCTGCCAGCAGCCAGGTGGAGCGGGATGAGGGGCAGGGGCAGGCTGGCTGCCAGAGCAGGGATCCCCCATCCTGCCACCCGGGAAGGTGTGAGGAGGAGCGAGGGTGGAGAGGGATCGTCATGGCTGGACACAGCCCCCGTCACCATCACCCTGCAGTGCCCTGGGCACAAGGGCTGGGAATGAAGGAGCAAAGTTGAGCATGGGGTGAAAACATGGGGTTAGGTGGTTTAGTTTTTGCCTTTGTTTCTCACCATCCAATTCTATTTTAACTGGCAATAAATTATGTGAGATATGTTTATGTTATTGTCGTGGTTTAAACCCAACCAACCACACAGCTCGTTCACTCACTCAACCCCCCTTTCTT
>NDXB01017870.1:0-28094 GCA_002631895.1 Agapornis roseicollis
CCAAAAAAAAAAAAAAAAAAGAAAATTGAGGAAAAATACAAACAAAATTACTTATTTACTTCATTCATAATACCAGAATATAAACCCAGTTCTGAGTTCTTTATTCCGGTTGCAAACCCTTTCCTTCCCTGTCTTTCTCTCTTGTTCTACAGAGATTGTGCACTTTTGTCTGCAAACAATAGCAGTAGCATACAAATATGTTCTTTTCTCCCATTAGCTGTTTTTAAGATACTGCATGGTTAGGTTTTCCCTGTAAAGAGCTGCAGAACACAACACCGCTAATAACTTAGGTAATTTTAGAAAAACTGACAAGACATCATCTGAGAGCATTCACTGCATTTCTCTCACATTGTGAAAACCTATCACAGAACAATGCAAAGAACTGCAAGCATTTAGAGGAGCAAATCCTGCCTGGCCTTTCTGCAACACGCTGTAAATCTGTATGCAGTGGGTTTTATCCTTCTAGAGGTCTCTGCATAATACTCAGGTGGGAACAGCTGCTTCCATGTTAGGATGAAATGCCTTATGGACTGCTCCACTTCTCCGTTTGGTCCTGTGTTTTCTGGGCAGATTGTATCTCTGAGTCTTCAGTGTGAAACAAGGAGATAAGAATGGATGGCTCAAGGGAGGCGTTCCCAGGGTCTGTATTAATTTGTATGCTTGGGGCTGGAACCAGAGCGCCAGCCAGAGCCACCCCTGCAATGCCCAGCTATGTGAGGTGGCCTGACTCCTCACAGCTACCTGATTAGTTCCCTTGACAAGCACAGCTAGCTGAACCTTTGTAATGCTACAGAAGAGCTGAAATAACACCTGTATTGTTAGAGGAAAATGAATGGATATAACATGCATAAAGATATATTTGAATACTTTTCTGATTTGCTGTCTTGGACAGTCTGAAAAGCAATTCTCCAGAGGCTCTTATGTTGCTTAGGTGCACTTGACAGCTACCCTCCCTAAGTAGACATATTTAAAACTTCAAGAATCAGTATATAGTTTTGTGTCTATTCATTCACCCTGACATGGTGTCTCTATCTTCGGTGCCTCTACAAAGAGTCAAGTACAAGAGAGAAGAGCAGCAGCAAAATATCACCTTCCTAGCTGTAGCTGACTAGTAAATGAGTCTCATCTTATTTCATACTTCTTAGATAGCCATCCTGCACATATACACACCTGGCATACACCAGCAGTCTCCAGGGTCTGTCCCTTCAGTTATCTCTGTAATGGGTTTTTTTTATTTGAAGCAAGAATTGCTCTTCCTTTTCCAAATCTTGCTTATCATTCGTTACATTCTCCTTCTCCACTTGCCTGGTCATCACATGCTTTTATATTGTATATAACTTTTCTCTCAATTTACAGTAAAATATCTATTAGCTATAATTGGAAAATTGAAACTTTTCCAGCTGTGGTTAGCTTGTAAACCCAAGATATATTTTGCATGTAAATGGAGCACATCACATATCAATTGAGTTGAAAAGTGACTCTTAAATATCTGTTTACCTTTTATTAAGTTGCATAATGATTATGCCCTATGCCTAAATTAAGTTACAAAGTATTTCGTTTTCATTTTTATCTTGTTATGTAGTCTTACTTAGCTAATTAATGGCTTATTTGGCATTCCAAACAATACTTCGTCGTGTAGAATAAAATTGAAAAATGAAAAATTAAAATTTCAATTAGAGATAGTTAACCTTCTTCACCTATTATTTATTACATTGTGCTAAATTTACACAGGATTTTTATGCCTTTAAGCAAAATAGACAATTTGTGACTATAATCATAAACCTGTGATTTTTGTCATATTGGTTTAAATCAAGAATGATGCTATGTAAACCATTGGGCTTACCTTCCTGGCTTTTATACTGGAGTATCAGTATACAGAATTTACAGATTATCACTTAAGGGTGTGGAAATCTCTGATGATCAGTGCTTTATCACAACTTCAGCTGCACTTTATCAGCAGCCTCAGTACTGGCCCTGTGCCTACCTTGTAGTCAATTACATCATTAGTTGATTAGAGTAATAAGCTCCTCTTAGGAGAGACATGAGTTCAGTTTTGGTTGCACTACTGAGAGGAATCCAAAACTCTGAATTGTGAGTATTTCCTGAGCTTGGTATCTGGATTTAACTGATAAATGAAGAAGAGACAACTGTCATAAAGTGTAATTTGGTCTGTATCCAATTTTTATTTTATGCTTTTTTTTTGTAGTTTGAGGTTAAAATTAGTACTAATTACAGGTCCAAACTTTGAAGTTTTGGCCTGTTTCTCCCCATGCAATGTGTAGAGATGCCACCTAGAATGTTAGGGAAGCTGAGGGCCAAGGCCCAGAGAGGAGTTGAAATGACAAGTTTTGATGATGAAAACTGCTTCCCACAGCTGAGGTTTGTAGTATCTAGACTTTACCTTCTAATTAGGTTTCTATGTTTTCCTCTTTTGTCTCAATCTAGTCTTCTCTTTTTAAGATTGTTTTTATCAGAAAATATCACTTTATTAGTTGTACTCTTCTCTATAAGGGTAAGTCCACTTGATATGAATAGTAATTGGTACATGCATGTTTACATACTCTTGCAGTCAAAATGAGAAAGAAAAAAAGCACACTGAGATCACAGTATCACAGAACCACAGAATCCTAAGGGTTGGAAGGGACCTCAAAAGATCATCCAGTCCAACCCCCCTGCAGAAGCAGGGTAACCTAGAGTACATCACACAGGAACTTGACCAGGCAGGCCTTGAATATCTCCAACGTAGGAGACTCCACAACCCCCCTGGGCAACCTGTTCCAGTGCTCTATCACTCTCACAGTAAAGAAGTTTTTCCTGATGTTCACATGGAACCTCCTATGCTCCAGTTTACACCCATTGCCCCTTCTCCTATCACTGGACATCACTGAAAAGAACCTAGCTCCATCATCCTGACACTCACCCTTTACATATTTGTAAACACTGATGAGGTCACCCCTCGGTCTCCTCCAAGCTAAAGAGACCCAGCTCCTTCAGCCTCTCCTCACAAAGGAGATGTTCCAAGAAAGGCACCTGAGTAATTCTGAATCTGTTTTTTTAAGAGATTCATTTTGTTGTCTTAATGAATGTAAAGCTCTCAGATCTTAAACAAAAAATAAGCAGTGCCTGAATATAGTCTAGCTGTATAGGAAAACAAGTTTGCTCATTCCTAAAGTTGAGTATTTTAGGAGGCACCAGCAGTTCATTTTAATGGTTTTGCACTATTCTTACTGTGACTTGATTCTTTCCTTTTGAAAATTTCAACATGCCTACCTGATATAAAAAAAGAATAAAAGGAAGGGACTTGTTCCATTTAGACATCATGTGATTGGGTTTAAGATTTTAAATGAGTTGATGTGCTGAATAACTAATGGTTAAGACCTCATAGGGACATGCTTTGAAGACATATTAATTGAAACATTTAAGTCAAGGCTGAAGAAAATTGTGCTAAATATCCAGTGCAGAAGATTTCTAAATTAGTTAGTTTCTCCTTCAGAGAAAGCTGTCATTTTAACTTACTTAAGTTTATAATTTTTATATAGCTTTATTTTCTTCTAAATTAAAACTGAGTGCTTCAGGAGAATTGATGACAGTCACCTTGAAGTTGGAACACATTTGTCAAAATGTGATGCAGAGGGAAATATGCTTTTGGGATAGAAGAACTGTCTGGTATAGTGTCACATAGGTATTTTATATATTTCACAGAAAATACAGCTGTAAACTAAGCATATCTTGCGTCAAAGAGGTTATCTTGTATCTTTTACTCAAAAATGAACTCTCTGTGCCATTTCTTTGGATGAAACTAACAAGGAGTGTACACTCTGTGTGTGTGTGCCTATATATATATACACACCTATATATAAAATTCAATAAGCAGAGACTTTAGTTCCAAATATTTCCATAAGTCTTCTTTCCAAGCAGTGACACATGCACACTAGTCAGAATGCTGCACAGTCACTGTTGTCCTAGTGCTAGCTTGGGGTAATATCTGACCATAGAAATGATTCATCTGAAAACAGTGTAGCTGATGCAGTCACTGTACTTGACCCTAAGCATCTGTTTATGTAAGATGCTATGACAGTATAGTGATATTTTCATCTGTCATCTTCAGGAAAGTCTTTTTCATCTTCCTAATGACTTTTAACATTGCCCATACGCTTTCAGACTAATTTTCTGTAGCCTTTGCCATCTGCTTAAATGTTAATATTTTCATTTTTCCTGTGATAGCTTATCTAAAAGTCTAGTAAAAGTTCACCTTATGTATTTCCTTCCTTTTCTTCTGAAGCTATTTTTAAACCAGACTTTTACATCAGCCTTTTGATTCCCTATTTCCATTTCTATATTTTATTTAATTCCCTAAAATGTCAGCTCAGTTCACCTACCTCCTACAACACCTCTTGTTTTAATTTAAAACTTGGCTCTCAAGTGGCTCTTTTTCCTTTTTGTACCCCTGTGTTTGTTCTCTCTCATAGCTGTGCAGTCTCTCAGATTCTCAGCTTTTTTATCAGCTGACCTCTACATGATCACTATTTCCATTGGCTTCTCTATGTATTTTTTAGTTTTCTAATGTTTACGCTTATAAAACTGAAGCTACTTAAAAGGAAGCATCTTCTGTCCTGTAGTAGGTACTGAGGCTTATTATTATTATTATTATCATAATCTCATCATCATCATAGACTTTATATCAATGCATAGTCAAAAGCATCTAGAAAGGGGGAGTAGGGAAGTGGGGGCCGAATCTCATAAATGAAAGTTCTTCAGAACCTGAAAGTCAGAAGAAAAGTATGTATATCTGTGCCAGATCTTGCACCTGGCAAGTTTATGATCTCTGTAAATCTTTTATTTTGAGTTTCACAGAATATATGAACTGCTGTAGTAAATGGCACACTTTATAATCTCTAGGAATACTTATTTTCAGGGATCACAGACTTTAAAGGATCCATGAGGAAAATAAATGAGCTAGTATTTTACGTGACTCTCTCTTGCATCCATTACCACTAGATCTTGTAATTTCTTTTAAAAAATAGTTGTAACTCCTGAGGTCATTTGTTCATTGATCTTGACAGACAGTGGTAAATTGAGGTTCTAGTAGAAAAACAGCTTTCCTGATACTTGCAATGTTTGTCAGTTCCACCCCTCTGTACAGATAGTTTATGAGTTCTGGGTAATCAGAACAGTCACAGACTGCACAACGATCACAGGCTGAGTTGTGAAATCCAAACTGGAGACTTTCAGAGCCCTTTCAAATTGTGCTGATAGGGCATTTTCATTTATTCATTTATTTTTAATCAGTGAAATTGGTAGCTAATGTTCAATTTTTACAAGTTCTGGTCTGTCATGGTTTAAGCCCAGCTAGTAACTCAGAACTATGCAGCTGTTGGCTCACAACCCTATATCCCCACACACTCCACAGAATGCAAACCCCAAAGATTGGGATAAGAACAATCCAATAGTCCAATAATAAAATAGTCCAATAATACAAAACTACTACTGCTACTAATAATAATAATAATTATAAGGGGAATAACAAGGGGAGAGAACATAAAATTAAAAGGAAAAAAAACCAACACAACAGTTGCACAATACAATTGCTCATCCCCACTGACCAATACCTAGCCTGACCCGGGCAGCAATCCATCCTTCTGGGTGTCTCCCCTCAGTTTATATACTGGGCATGATGTGCTGTGGTATGGAATACCTCTTTGGCTAGTTTGCTCTGCTCCCTCCTAGCTTCTTGCATCCCTCCTCACTGGCAGAGCATGAGAGACTGGAAAGTCCTTGGTCAGGGCAAGTGCTACTTAGCAACAACTAAGCCATCATTGTGTTAATCAGCATTGTTCTCAGACTAAATCCAAAACACAGCACTGCACCAGCTACTAGGAAGAAGAAAAGAAAAATAGCTGTTACAGCTGATATCAGGACATTGTCATATAACTGAGTCATGATGTAATCTCATTGAGAGAAAGATCTGAAGTTCATGTGAGATAACCAAACACTTTGATCTGACAATCTGGTGTTCACTTTGAACATTCAGGGTGCTTCTTTGTGATGCTTATCAGGGTAACATGTGGGTGATACAGGTACATTAATACTTTTATTTTTATAATTTATGGTAGGATGTGTAAGCACTACTATGTTCTTTTTTGAATGAAGAAGTGAACTGTGTAAATGAAATGAGAATGCTCCAGGGCCCACAAGAAACCCTTTGGTACTACACACAGGCATGTGCCCAAAGGCAGTCAGCTGTAGAAACTAAGCCCGAGGAAGTAAGAGTCTGTGACCACAGGCATGTTTTCTCTTTCAATGCAGCAGAGAAATTATTCTCAGAGTTTTTCCTGACAACTGTCAGCAACAGGAATCAGTTACCACATTTCAGATATTATTTCTAAAAGAATGTAAATACTTTGACCAAACTCACTCACAAGTCTCTATTTATTCCCAGGTTTTATGAACTTTAAAACCTTGTCACCTTGAAAGAGTTTTTTCTTCCTGTTTCTTAAATCTTGTTGCCTCTTTCTCTCACTTAAACTGAAAAATAACTCAAGCCACATGGTGCGTTATGGATGGCATAGCCACTCCTGCAGCCCTGGTTTTAGCTGTGTAGCTCTTCTTCACAGGACATTTTTTGCCCAATGGACTTTCCTCCCTTTAGTCCAGGCAGGCTCAGAAGCAGGTGAATCATTCCTTCTTCTCTGAACACTGACTCTAGATCAGCAGTGCTTACATGGAAGTCTGCCTCCTTCATATCAGTGAAGCTGATGCCTCGTGTGGTCTACATAGAATCTTTCACTGCTGATCATGTTTGGAAGGACCAAACTTCCCAAAAAAATTAAGTCTCTGGAAGAAACTAGAGGCCCAGAGCAAAACATAGTTGCTGACTAAATTTCTGCTTTTTCCAAGAGAGACTCTGGGGTTTGCCCCACACGATGTAGTTGGCATCCTAGTAGGGAATATTTGCCTGGGTTTTACAGGTGTATCACAAATACAGCCATATTAAGAAATTAATTTTATTCACAGAATTATATTATATGCTTCAAATAATTCATGACAGCACATACTTCAATTAAAGAAGAAAAAAATAAATTAATCCTGTCTAGAGAGGGACTTTTTCTCCTTTCCACTGAGGGAAACATTCAGTTGTTCTGGGGCTTATGATTCTCCTCTTGCATTCACAGAGGAAATCTGTTTCTATTTATCACATCTGTCTTCTTCCTGTGTATCCCTTAGGAAACATTTCTTTGAAGACTAGGAAAAAATAAAACTAAATGTGGCACAATAATATCCCCTTTTAAGCTTACCACAGTAATTTTTATCTATTATCTGGCATATATTATTTTAAATACCAGCAAAATTATACCCTAGAATGAGCTGTGCTGCACATTGAGTTTTAATCTCCTTCTCCCTAGCAGCCATCAAAAAGAACAATAAGGGCAATAAATAGCCAAATAGGGCATCAAAAATGAATAAAAATAGTGTCTCTGCTGGGGGAAACCAGTCTTTAATCACTTTTCCACTGATATCCCTAAAATTGAAGGTTAGAACAATAAACAGTTTGAAAGAGTAGTTTCAAAGTAGCCTCAGAAATGGTCTTTAGTCTCCAGAACAATAGGACTTTTCTAAAATAAACATCACAATACCCAGGGATCCTGCTGACTTCAGGAAGTTCAAAAGATATCCATGCACCAACACACAGAGAAAAGAAAAGCAGCAGGCTCAGGCCATGTTTTCACTTTAAAAATAAAAAAGATATCTTTATACTGCATTAAATACGTTGAGATGGCAGCAGTGTTGTTTTATTATGACAGTGGAGGCAAAAGTGAGGTAGCTTTAGCTTTGTCATAGACAATTTGAGGTCATTCTTGAGGTAGGGTACAAAGCCAACTTGATGAGGTTCAATAATTATTTCAAGTTGGGGTTTTAAAGGAGCTTAATAGCCATCCTGGGTTATTTATTTAAATACAAAATGGCAATGATTTTCCCATATCCCTGAGAAGTTAAGCCTGAATATTTTGTACACCAGCAAACTGACTGGAACGTTATAGCTAGGAATCAAAAATATAGCTGCTCTGTCTTTCTATGTTTACCACAAATTAAAATGAACAATGGTCTCTCTTTTAGTGCAGGCTCAAAAGGTGGGTTTTGAATTTCCAAGGTTCAGTTTCCAATTACAAGAGTTGCTTGCAACTGAAGGTGCTTGCACTTGAGTAGATGAATGGTTATCTAGATAGTTCTTTTCTTCATTGTTCTTTGTTCTCTCTGCTCTGCAAGGGATCTGAAACGTGCTTCAGAGGTATACTTCAACACTACAGATGTCTGTGGTGAGGAGACTTAAACCCCATCACCAGGAGTCCTTTAGGTGGAAGCAGCAGAGAACCAGCACTGTGCCTGAATATGTTGAATTTTAAACTCATGAAATATTGAGAGTGATGCAGAGTAGCTAAGTGCTACGTATCACTCATACTTGATTTTGGAAGGAGTCTAAGATAACTAGTTGTCTGCATTAGTTGGCTAGCATGGCATGGCCCACACACATGTTACTCTCCAAGTCAGCTGTAGATACATAGATGCCATTTTACCACTCTAAGTAACTGACCATGGTGCTATGCCTCTTAATAGTAAAAGGTTCAGCCTCTGGGACTGCTGAATATTTACTTTTTGTTAACAAACAAAATGTACCATTTTGTTAACAAACATATTTCACAGAAGTCAGTGGAAGTTTTGCCACTGACTTACAGCAGCTTTTCTAAACCCTGCTCCCAAGAGCTCCAACTTTCACCTGAAAGTGATGCCTTGCATCAAGGTGAAATTCAAAGATATGAGGGTGTAGTTTATTCTTCATTAATGATCCAAGGCTGTTGTCTGCCTAAATACTCTATTCATTGAATGGGTTTTGTCCTGCTTTATGTGTGAGACTTGATGCTGCAGTTAGCTGTGCAGGTTATCCAAGCAATCAGTCCAAACTGAATCCACTGTGTCATTGTGCTTCTACTCACACAAGGTAGGGATGAAGTTTTCAAAAGCATACAATGGGAGCTGGGTAATAGCATGAATAATTTCTTTGCTTGTTTCAATAGTTATTATCTCATGTATGTTTTGCTGTTTTTTTATTTTTAAATTTAAAAATGAGTGGGTAGATCAATGATAATATGGTCAAAAATTAATGAAGATTTCTTGTTTATTAAGAAATAGATTGAGCAGAAAATCACTGTGGTTGCTTTCAAATCAGAAGATTCTGATTTGAAAGATTCTGCAATTTGCAAGATATTTCTTACCTTTAAAATACTGTTGAACTAAAAATGTTTTTCAAGAAGAAATATTTCACCAAAGGCAAATTTGTATTATTGTTTCATTGTGTCTTGGTCTTTTAAAGAGATTCAAAGCTTTCCAGTAGGAGAAAAACCATAAACAAAATGAAGAGCTGTAAGTTTTACCTCCCATTTTCATGGAGTCTACTGTCATTTGTTGTTCTGAACTCAAGACACTTTTTGTTTCTTAGTTTTTAATTTAGTCTTGCAAGTTCGTAGGAGAAAGCTGGCACAGAGAGCTTTCTTAGACTGTTCTTTTGCCCTGTTGATAACTTGATAGTTAGAAAGTGCATTTACATTATTTTCTCAGTGTTTTCTGAGGAAAACCTCTGCAGTGCAGTAAAACAGGAGATATTTCCTTATCTATTATTACCTTAAACTTGTTTTTTGTTATAATAATTCAATTATTACTAATTTTGTCCATTAAACAAAAGTGGTTTCTCTCTCATTTCATTGCTTATGACATTCCAATACTTCAAGATGATTTTCATATGCCTTTAATCACACCCTTAATTTAACTAGGAATCAATCTTTTGATCTTTACTCATAAATCACAATGCCCTGTTCTTTCACATTTTTTTTTCTCTTCTGTAAATTCCTTGTAGTTTTTGTAATGCAGTTTTTTCCAGAAACAGAAACACAAGATTTTAGGTGTCTTCTCATTTGTATGTTCAATGGGATCTTTCTTATATCTCATGTTGGAGGTAAATACCGTACTTCTTGTTCTGTCATAAAAAGTTATCAGTCCTGAATAGCTGAAGTGTGTATTTGATTTCTTGGTTTGCACTTAGTGTTCAATGATAGTGGTATAAAGTAGGTATCACTGACAGAATCTAGCATGGTCTTCAATTGGAAACCATGATGATAAGGGACCTTCTCTTACCTCCCCCAGTCACTCAATGACTGGTGAACACAGTACACTTGCTCTTGAAGAGCAAACTGTCCCCTGTGAATTATTTTGCCCCACTTCTGTCTCTACAACTGACTGCAAAAGAGGAAGACCAAAGGCTGTGTGTTAGCTGTATGTTTAGATAGCTGTAGACACTATATTTTTAGATAGCTGTACATGGAAATCGTCAATATCACCTATGTTTCAACTGATCATTGCTGATCCAGAGGCAAAATTTTGTTGTCTTAACCTTCAAAGAATTTAATTACAAATGTATGAGACATGTAAATGCATAGTTAGTTTTATGAGTTGAAGCTTAGGTAACTTTTAGAAACAATGAGATTGCTATGCACAACATTTGCAGTCAAATTTTTACAGCTATGCTTACAAAGAGTAAGTTTGCTATAAGATATGCGGGAAGGGGGAGGGGGTAAGTGCACATTTTTCCTCAAATAGAGCCTTTCTTCTCCTTTGTGAATAATTTGCAGCCAAAACTGAATTTCTGTAAACTTGTCTGTTGCTAAAGATTGTGTCAGAAGCCACTTATGTGTATGTAGTGTACCGCTGTGGCAGCAATTTTCGTTCAGAAAAAGTGAAATTTTAAAGATTTTAGTGTGACTACTTCACTGTGGGAATACATAAATGCTTCTAAGTACATCAGTGACCAAGCTCTTTGATGCACACATGGAAAGTGTCGCAAATGCCTAACCTCTTGTTAGTCCTTCAGGCAATTCAGATTTCTATTTTTCTCAGCAAGCACACATTTCTGGCAGAAGCTATGCTCTCTCTGGGAAATTATCCTTCAGCAGTCACATTTTCTAGTCTTCACCTCTTCTCTTCTTGTTTTTTCTTTTCCCAAAATCAGCTTTACCCCAGAGGAAATGATGTCTCTCTGGCTAGCTAACCCCACCCAAAACTTCCACACTTTGTTCTTCTTTCCTCCTTCATAAGCACCACTAATATGTAGCACACAATTTCTTTGAGTATGTGTTTGGACACATTAAAAAAGCTAGGAGGGAAGGGACGATTACAGACAAGTACTGCTGAAGAACAATGCTTTGTCTACATATGTTGCAGGAGAACAGCCCCAATACCAGGTGGCAAAGCCAGAGCTTTTGTAGAATCAGGGGAGTTTCCTTTCCACTAATGGATTCCTATAGTCCTGTTGAAATGGTCAGTAGGATGCAGCAATCAAGGCTGACAGATGCCCACTGGCTCCCAGAGCAGTGATTTTGTTTAATCTAAAGTTATAAAAAGCAATAGTGGCTGACACAGCAAGGTCTTTGGAACCTTTCTTAGCAGGATACATCTTCCTACACTTTGCTCCTAAGCGCTCAGTATCCCATAGCAACCTCTTTTCTTCAGGGAGCTTTAGATTTTGACATATCATTAATACATGAGTTCAGGAAGCAAAGCTGCAAAGCTGGAGGTTGGTTCATGGATTTAGCTGAGGTAAATAGCAAGGAAATTTAAAAGCAGGCCAAAACCAATTTTATGGTCTTTCCTTTGGGATTAATGCCTAAGTTTTTTTGCCTGGTAATAAAAAGTTGTCACTTGTAGGTGCAGGTAGAAATTTTAGAGGAGAAATGTTTTTAAAAAAGCAAGCTGCAAGATAACAAGGCCAAGCATTTTTAAACACTAGTGTATTTTACAGCATCATCTGCTAATTGAAAATGAGGGCTAGTGAAATTTATGCAGTATTGCAGAACTGTCTTAACTGCAGAATGAGAGGGCAGCAAGACCACTGGAAAAAAAAAAAAGAAAACAACAAAACAGGCTGAAATATAAACTTCATATGTTCATGTATACTTTGGTATATAACAGACAGTATATAACTTTGGTATATAACAGTGGAAATTACAAACTGCCTCAGTTCATTGCTTCATGGTGTTGAGTCTTCAGCCATTAGAGGGTGGGTTTTCACCTTTTGACTCCCAGTCATTCTAGCAGAGGCATTTTCAAGGTATGAGACTCATCCACAAGCTGTGAAAGATAATATGGATCTTTCTAACCTGTGGCAGATGATATGGAGAATATAAGAGGTAAACACAACGTATGCTGGCTGTACTATTTGGAATCATGTTATCATTTGTTGACTTAGCTCAAGCTTTAATTTCTGTCAAACCCAAAATATGATGATTGGTCAACAAAACCCAAGTTCCCTTTCCTCTGGAGTGCACATGGCCTTACTTAGTAAATGTTTCAGCATTGCCAAGTGTGTGTTGCCTGCCCATAATAGACTTATATCAATATTTGGACTGTATAGTGAGGAAAGATGCATGGATGCAAGTATGAAACCAGATTCTTCCAGTTCTATTTATGAGATGCAGAATCTTATTTCCCCCAAAACGGTCACTGGTTTAAGTGAAGGCAATTCCTGAAGTGAAGGCCAGGTCTACAATGGCATACAGAGATAAAGCGTATTCATCATTTTTGTCCTCAGCTGTCTCTCGGTACAAATTTGGCAGACTGTGTCTTCAAATTTAAAAAAATAGTTGTTTGTGGTGGTGGGTGGAAGGAAGTCGGGAGCCTCAACAATTAATACCTTGTGGAATAATTTCCCATGGAATTGGTGGAAGCTCCATTTTTTCCAGAATAGACATGGAAAACAACATGTATACTTTATCTAGAGAAAACAGATGATAGGTTGTGTGAATTCTCTGCTCTTTTGTCTTATCTAGCAGCAGTGACACAGAACAAGGTGTCTGTATTTTGGAAACATGAGTTTACATGATCATACTTTATTGCAAATAGATGTCTGAAGTTGTTTGTCTAGTAATTCAAGCAGAAGGCCCTGCTTCATTGTTTGTGATTAAATAGATTAAATGTGAAATAATGATCATCTGTATTGAAGAATTAGCATTAGCAAAAACCATTCTGTCTGAATGCAGTTCAGCTACAGAGCATCTGAAAAATGGTAAAAGAACATTTTAGATGCTGAACTTTCTAAGTTAGATCTGACATTTTCATTTGTTCTTCAGCCTTTGATTTTGTAAATGCATTTAGAAGGTTTGGGATGACAAATATCATCTGTTCTGATCACTCGCCCAATATAATTTTCCTTAGGACAAAATACTGTCTATGCCCAGCACGAAATTTAAAATTTAAGATATTAGAGCATCCCGGTTTTGGCTGGGATAGTTTTAATTTTCTTCCTAGTAGCTGGTGCAGTGCTGTGTTTCAGCTTTAGTCTGAGGACAATGCTGATAACACACCATTGTTTTAGTTCTTTTTCAGTAGCACTTACCCTGATGAAGGACTTTTCATTCTCTCAGGCTCTGCCAGTGAGGAGGGGCACAAGAAGCCTGGAGGAAGCAGAGACAGGACACCTGATCCAAACCACCCAAAGGGGTATTCCACACCACAGCACGTCATGCCCAGTATATAAACTGGGGGGAGTTACTCAGAAGAGACCGATCATTGCTTGGGGACAGGCCAGGTATCAGTCAGCAGGTCGTGAGCAATGACCCTGGCATTAAGGATTCCCATGCTCTTGGGTTAAGCCACAGCATAGGGAAAGATGACAGGGTGCTGCCTGCTGGAGTGTTTGAGAAGCATGTCAGGGAAGAAAAAGGGGAAAAAAAATGAAAGAGAGAAACAAAAAAACCCCAAGTATTTATAATAGTAATAATAGGAATAATAAAGCTACCAAGAAAATATTGAGCTTGAAAAAACTACATGTCCAGTCAGAGAAATGCCCCTAGCAGATATCGCCTCTATAGCATGTGGAAATGCTGCAGCTCCATAGAGAATTTTAGACTTGTAGAATGGCTTGAGCTGGAAAGTATCATCTAGTTCCAACCCCCCTGCCATGGGCAGGAACACCTTCCACTAGATCTAGTTGCTCAAAACCCCATCCATCCTGGCCCTGAACACTGACAAGGATGGGACAGACACAGCTTCTCTAAGCAACTTGTGCCGGTGTTTCACCACTCTCACAGACATATCTAGTCTAAATCTACCCTCCTTCAATTTAAAGCCAATTCCTCCTTATGCTGTCCCTACATGCCATTGTAAAAAGTCCCTCTTCAGATTTCTTGTAGGCCCCATTAGGTACTGGAAGGCTGCTATAAGGTTTCCCCAGAGTCCTCTTTTCCAGGCTGAACAAGCCCAATTTTCTCAGCCTGTCTTCACAAGAGACATGCTCCAGCCCTTTGATCATCTTCATGGCTCTCAACTGGACTTGCTCCAACACGTCCACATCCCTCTTGCATTGGGGGCCACAGAGCTGAACACAGTAATGCAAGTGGGGTCTCACCAGAGTGGAGTAGAGGAGAATCACCTCCCTTGATCTGTTGGTCATGCTCCTTTTGATGCAGCCCAAAATACGATTGGCTTTCTGGGCTGGAAGTGCATGCTGATGATCCTTGCTGAGCTTCTTCTAAATCAACACCCCCAAGTCCTTCTCTTCATGGCTGCTCTCTATCCATCCTCTACCCTGGCTGTATTTGTGCTTGGGATTGCTCCAACTGAGATGAAATGGTCATGACTAGGGCATGCTGGGCATTCACATAAATGAAGGGTTGCTGCTATTTTTTCTTTAATTCATCCTATGTACTTAACCATAACCCTAAGACACTGTTTGGAATATTGAAAAATATTTGTATAGCCACGGTCACACAGTGAGCCTTGTTCATCCCTCATACCTAATCTTAAATGTTTAAATTGCATGATACAATGCTGTTATTTCTAGTAGTTTTACTGCAAGACATGTAGCCATACACTTTCTTTAAACCTCTTGGGAGAAGACAATAAAAGAAACTTGATAGTCTTCATGATTGCGGAGGAAAAGTGTGGAAAATATGGTCTTGTTGCATTTTAGACGTTCAAAGTCACATCCAAAACTTGCAATTTTGTGATTACCCAGCTTGCGTTTAGCCAGGAGTTATTGTTTGGTTTGGAGTTGATGACAGATCCTTAACTGCAAGTTGATGTTTGTAAATGCAACATTTACATAAGCAATAATAGCTATAGTAAGTTGTGATGTGGTCTTCTCAGAACATTAAAAGTGAATTACCTGTGGTGGCTATCATGGTCCAACAGTTTCCCATGTTTTTCAAGGGATAACTTCTCTACATCCAAAAAGACAGACATAGACCCTCAGGAATTGTTCCACTCTTTGAGGAATTGCAGCTTTTCTGTGCACAAACAAACCACCCAAGCCTGACCTAAGAAGGTATGGGGCATGGAGACTGCATTGCTGAGTGATGTGTGACTAAAAGGGGGAAGATTGACTTAGATCTTGACTTAGAAAAATGTGCTCTAGTTATACTATAATATGCCTCTAATATATGTTTCTCAGGTATTTTATTCAGCAGGACTTCCTGCTATTGAAAGACATTTAAATGAAAAAAGGCCTAGAAAAATTGTAGCAACTGAACAGAATGAGCATAAGTATGCTAGTTTTGGTTGTCAACCCATCAATTTGAATTTCCTGTATATGAGATGCTTTTTGTAAGGGTTGGTAACAAGCAATATCCTGCAGACCTTGATCGCATTAACATCAAACAATGATAGAGCTACTAGGGAAAAGAGGGGGCAGCTGTGAGTAGTGCATTTCATATCATGTCTTTTTTAAAAGCAGGTTCCATGTCAGAAAGAGCAGAAACAACAACAACAAAGAGGGTTTTCAGCTGTGACCAGGCTTAGGTGAACTGACTGGCTGCAGATGGCCTCATAAATAATAAACCAAACAAGTGATAAAAGCAGTTTCAAATATCCTTTCTGGACTAAGAGACATACACTTGAGTGAGTCTTTATGCATTGTAGTTTCCTAGCTGCAATACACAGCCTAAGATAAGATGATTGGAAATTTTTAATTTTAAATTAATTTTAAGGGTACTGAAATGCAAACATGTAAGAGGGGAGAGAATGCTGATGTGTAGCATATCCTTTTCTTCATCCTTCATCCCTTACTCTTCCCTATCACTGGAGATTCTTACATAAATTTTGTTATGTGGATATCTAATTGATGCTGGTTTTCCTTTTGATTGAAAGCTGCTTATAGGTTCAACAAGCAGGATAATGGAGCTGAAACTTGTTGCTCACACAGAAGTTGAAGCTGAAAAACACATTGTCTCTATATATAGAAAGAGAGAAAGGCTACTGATTCAGGTAGCTGCTTGCCTTGTTGCTATTTCACCACCATGACCATAGACCTCAGAAACTGGTCCATTTGTAGTAGTTAAGCAAGCTAATAGTTAACATCTTCTGTACCCCTTCTCCACCCCCATAGTAACTCAAGTACACTTCCTGTGTCCTTTCTGATACCCCTATGAAGCAAAAGAGAGCATGTGCTCTGTGTGGTGTGGCACTTCATAAGCTGGGACTGACTGTCCAGCCAATGGATTTATGTTTTTGTAGCTGCTAATAGCATGCTGTCTCTCAGGCTTTTTGCAGCAAAACACACAAAGCAAGATAGCAAAACAGAGCGCTAGGTGTAAAAGTTACCTGCTTTGGCTGTACATGTTCTCCTGAGGTCTCCTCTGAACTGCTCAACTGTTACAGGATTCCTTGTCACCTGGTGCTCTGCTCCTTGCACAGACTGGGCAATGACAAGCCATCAGAGATGTTTTCTGTTTCTGACCACAGGATGTGTGGAGGCTTTCTTCATGGATGAATATACTTATGATCTGTGTTACTTTTTTTATCCCCAAGTCTGAAGTAAGCTCAGGAGCTAGGCAAAAAAAATATTTTAAACCATTCAACATACATAAATGTCTGAATTTGAGCTGGCTTCTACATTGGCTCTTTAAGCACCTTGTGTTCTGTTCAAGTAAATAAGAAGTTTACTTACAATGCTTCACAGATGAGTGATGCAAGGTGTCCAGGCAGGGTTAATATCTTTCATTAGATCACTAATAAAGTCAGAAAGATGGACAGGCTTTTAGCAGCATGGTGCTTCATCTGTGTCACATATACAAATGAGTGTGCAATAAGGAATGCACGTAGAACATGTGATATGCTTTAGTTTTATCTTTGTATCCATTGAAATGTCAGGAGGCTGACATTTAAGTAAAGGCAGAATATAGTCCTGTTTCTGTCTGACAGAACTGTATCTTCTAATAGCTTTATTTTCCCAGTACTATCTTGCACTTATATGGCTCCTACTTGTTTTCCCATGTAAGAGCACCCCAATGTAAATTTACAATATTCTGATAGTTAAGAAAACACACATATATTTTCCAGCCTGTTGACAAGACAGAAAACTACAATATTACTTGTATCCCGTATGTGCAGAACCAGAAACTAATCAGAGTTTAAAAGAGAAATTCTATAACTATTTCCTTAAATATTGAAGGTTGAAAAAGACTTCGGCTCTAGCGCCAACTTGGATGAAAGACGCAGCATCTTCAGAAAGGTGCAGGCAGTTCAGCCATACTCAAACTAATATTCTTCAGTGGTCAGTGTCAATCCTATGACTCAGAGTAACACAAATAGGAAGTAAGAGGCAAATAACAAGGGAAAGACAGAAGGGAAATTACAAGTGTCTTCATGTGTCCGGTCATTCCTTTCTGTCAAGTGTCACTGAGCAGGATCATCTTCATATTTTTGTAACGTTGGAACAATTGTCACAGAAAAATTTTCAAATTATACTCTACCTGACCCTGTATCTTTGTTGTTGTTGTTAAATGATATCTCAAACTGTCTGTTTGCAGCAGGTGTGTTTAATGCCTGATCTTTCAACACCCTTTCATTTACCTTCAACCTCTCACAAAGTTCTTTGGAGTGGTTGCAGTTAAACATGCTTGTGATTTTTCAAAGTTCAGTAGAAAGAAGACAGCAGAGTCAAAATAGTGGTGATAAATCAGTATTACAGTGCTGGAATCCCAAAAGTCTATAGACCAGGGAACCAGAAATTCTCTGAGGTGCTGTGCAGACACTGAACTCCCTTGACACATGTTTTGCCCTGTAGCTTCCTCAAGAGCTGGATGGGAAGCAAAACCTGAAGGTCATGTTCTGTTGTTCTGCAGGCAGCAAGGCATTCATAACTGTGTCAGCTCTTTCACTGCCTCTTGTCAGCACTTTACAATGTTTTGTTTACTTTTCCTGTCTCCCTTACCTAGCTCGCTCTTTCTTACTCTTATCCTCAAGTATGGCAGATGGCAGCTCTGTTTCAGAATGTGCTCTAGCAGGCTTTGATTAACATTTAGTAAGCATGAGTTTTCAGGCTTTGCTTCAAGCTATGGCAGCTCCTCATCATTAATTGTTATTGTTTTCACTGAAGTCTTTACTGAGTTGGTCAAAGTAAATTTCATGTTGATAGTCTTAAAAGTGGAGAGTGTAGCTTTACTGCTTAAATAGAAAACAGTAGGATCTACGTCTGTATTACAGATCATTTAACAACTTCTCTTTTATTTTATCTAGGGTAATGACTTTTCGTTAACCAAACAAATTTTGGGGCCAGTTAATTGCATCATCATTAGAAATTAGTATCTTTAGCACACTTCACTCTTAGCCTAGTTCCAGTTTCTTTAGAAGTGCTGCCTGACACCCCACATCATTTATTTTCCAGATAGTTAGGCAGTGGTGTTGGTAATCTCCTGAGCGTTCTTCAAGCTCTTCATGGTGGTAGCATGGTGGTAGCTGGTAATTTTATGAAACTAAAAGGTATGGCATAAGACTGGAATAAAATTCAGGAACTTTAGAGGTTTTCCTGAGATTCACTGAGACTCTACAATGAGCAAAAGTAATGCCAGTAATATTACTCAGGAGGTCAGTTCATGTCCTTTCTGCCTTAAAGACTCAAGTGTTACTGATGCTTCATAAAGCTATGTGTCTCTCTGTGGAGTTTAATAGCCCTGGGTCTTACAGCTGATTTTCAGAGAAAACAAAGCAAATGTCACCTGCTTTCTCTCCCTTCCTCCCACCAGTTGCTGTATTGCTCCCCAGTATCCTGTGCTAGTGTCTGCAAAGCTTAACATTGATGGACACATGTACAGTCCAAGGTGTGGGCTTTGATGCTTTTTTACTAAAGGTATTCCCATTCAGAGTAGCAGGCTGACAAAAGTGTCTTCATTGAGTCCCTTTGAGTTACATGGCAGTATCTGTGCTGGGATTGTCATAAGAAAGGAGATATTTGTAGACTGTTGTAGGTCTAGCTGGGGAATAAGGACTGCAGGCTGTACACTGCTCTCCTTGTGCCAGAAGCATGGTGACCTCCAGCAGTGGTATCTTTGCTACTAAGGATTTTACAAACCACTCACAGCTTTCCCCTTGGGATTCATTGCACAGTGGTTGTGAGGTGCAGTGGAAGCCTCTGAAGTTTCTGTTTTTCCTACATGCAGGAGGAGACATTTCATGTTTCCTAGATGAGTGGAAAGTGTTCATGAGTAGGCCAATGGGGAATCATGGTATAGGATCCTTGGTAGAGTTTTGGGAGACTCTAAGAATTCGGGACTAAAAACTAGTTATAACCTAGTGAAGAATACACAAAAAAACCATAGGGGGTATGCTTAAAGCAGTAATATAAACCAGAGCCCTGGTGACTTCAATACCATATGGTAAATGAGAGAAGTGCAAAATCAGGGAGGATTGCCCAGTGAATCTCTTAACCACAACTTAATTAGAGGCAGAGCTTGAGCACTGAGTTCTAGGATGAATCCACCTGTGGCTGAGGCATCCAGCAGGGACAAAGTGCAAATCTCACCCTGGCTCTGGTCTGGAAGCAGGACTGGTTCTCAAGGGCTGGGAGGGTTTATACACTGCACAGCTGCAGTGTGTAAATCCCAAACATGGATCCATTTAATAAATAAGGCATAAAATAATAGCTACTTGAGAAGGATTTTGTCATCATTAATACTGACAGTTATTTTGCCTTTTATAGAAGTGAAAACCAAAGATGATTTTCACAGCCCTGCAGAAGCTAATCATGACCTGCAAGAAAGCTCAGCTTGTGAAACCCCTTTGGAAAGCATGATTCTAAAGCAGTGACTTGAATGGGCAGTGTTGTTGAGAAAAAAGCACTTCTCACCTGACTCAAATGGTTTGGCCTAGATGGGTACAACACTTCAAAAGTATCTACTGATGTTTGCATTTTAAAGTATTTGAATAAATTTTAATGTATCTAACTTAAAGTGTTTAGCACTTGAGATAGCACTGATTTCCCCTTTCTTAGAAAAAATGTGTATTTATCTCTGATAATGGATTGGTGTCCCTGCTTATGGCAGGGGGGGTGGAACTAGATGATCTTAAGGTCCTTTCCAACCCTAACTATTCTATGATTCTATGATTGTCTCTTAGTAAACATAACTATCCACCTGTTTCTGGGGAATAGTCTTAAAAGTAATGGAGTATGAAATTCTGCTTTTAAGAGGATTTGTGTATATAGTTCCCTCAAACTTCAGGACTTAAATTTGAGTCTCATGTAGCTAAAAGAATTAAACAAAGAACAACCTACCTTCTTTCTAAACATGTATTTTTTTTTGTTCCCTATTGATAAGCTATGCACTCATGTTTGTAAGCTAAAACAGCTTGTAAATATATTATTGGAGAAAGACATAAGGTCAAACAGATTTTTCACTCAGTTCTGAAACTCAGGTTTCAGTTTCATTTGCAAGGAATTCTAACTACATATTCAGCGATTACTGATCTCCAGGTCTCAGTTTTCTGTTAGGGATAGGTCAGCTAAAATTAGACTACCCTGTCATGCCTATATCCATGAAACTTCACAATCATTTCAGATCATAGAGGTTTGAAACTTGGAAGTGCTTTAATGGTGTACTTTTCTTGCTCATGACACTATTTGAATGTTTGCCTCTGGGTATGGGCAGTGCTTTGGTGTTTCTGAAGCAAGCTATTGCAGCTCTCGTTTCCACTAAAGCGGAAAAGTTTGAGCTTTTACCTCAAAACTGTGGGTTGTAGCTGTAATGAAATTCTGCTTACTGGTCAGTTCAAATCAAAATACAGACATTTGGGTATAGTCTCAGAGTGTGACTCTTCTTACTCTAGCCTTAAATATCCTAAGATGGTTAGAACAGAGTGCAAGTCATTTGATTTAATACAGACTCTGGGACATAATTAAACTATACCACAAGTAACTTCAGGTGTGAAACAATGCTTCTAATGCTGTTCTTTTATTATATTTTTCAAATAAATATAACATAGGCTTACTCTGAGAAAATGTCAGTTTGGATGAAACAGGATATTTCTAAACTGTTCTGTAAAGGTATTATACAAGTAATTAAGCAAAGCTAGATGGCAGGATGACAGATGCATTCACAGCGTATTCACTATGTTGCCTTCATACCAAGAGCAATGTCACTTCCTTACTGAATGTATGTATTCAGAATGTAATATTTTCTCATTTTTAGTCCACATATGTAGGTGTTCCAAAAAATGAAATATCCCATTGGAGATTGCAGAGTGTTATAGTCTGAAAACTGAATTAGTATTACAGATTACGGCTTTTATAGGTGAACAGCATGTATGTGTGTGTGTGCGTGTCTTTCAAAGACATAGAAGTCATGCATTCAGTTTGTTGCTTATTAATAATTCCTGTGCTGGACAGAAGTCTTCATATCATTTTAAAGGATTTTTCCCTTTTAATCTCAGCTGAATCCAAGCTATTTTCATTGCTTGTATACAGTGGAAAAGTCAAGACCTAAATGCTATAATGAAGTCAATGAGAATACTTCAGAGAACAAGAATTGTAGGTTCATGTCAGTTTTGTTCAGGACAGTGATTTCTATGCCTTGATTGTTGCAGTGTTCATGGGCCTAAGAGATCTGTGCTTGGAAAGGGCAACAAAAGCTCTTGTGAAGTAGCAGCACCAGCAGCCTAGTGGGCATCACTGAATGAATATGTACCATTTTCAGTCAGTTGGCAGGCAATTCTTACCACTAGAATAACATAATAAGACTTGCAGCTCCTCTACTACACTGGTCAAACCCAGTTGTCCCTTTCTTCCCTTTCACTTCAAGCTCTGATAATAATTTTTCAATTTCTAAATAATCCTTCTACCACACAATCCATGGCAGAAGGCAATGCTCCTTAAAGTGTATCTTTCTTAGGGTTACTTTTCAGCCTGCTGGGTTCTGGCAAACATCTCTAACAAGAATCACAATAGGAGGCTCTGGAAGAATAGACTAAGGAATGAGAAGTCTGCTGGGACCTTTTAACCAGAAAATGGTTGAGGATGCTGAATCAGGCAAGTTGTGAATTGAGGGTACATTTGTGTAGTATCACCAAAAATTCACCATGTTTTTGTCTCTTGTCCTTTTCATAAAGCATATATAGCTAGCAAGTGATCTGACTAGAAGATCTCCTCTTCTGGCTAGTTTGTAGCAATTCAATATTTAATTCAGTATAGCAGTTCAGAATAGCATAAAACTTTGAACACTGGAAAAACAATAAATAGCATAGAGTGCTTTAACATGATTCCTCAACGATACAAGCTACACCAAGTGCAAATTAAAACTGTCTCTGCTTTCTGCTAGACTTTGCTGAGAATTTGAAATAAAAGTTAAAATTACAGTCCTTTGCTCTTCTAGTGATCCCTTGGAGGCATTTGGGGTGCTCAGTTCTAGGGTGAGAACTTGTGTCAAAAGTACTGTTACTTCTGTGGTGCAATTTCTCACTCTTTTAAACAGAAGTAGGTAACTTGTCCTTTCTCAAACCAATCCTAGGGCCGCCAAAACACTTTTGAAAACAACAGATAGAGTATTAGTTTCCATATTTAAGTTAGTATAAAAAACAAACAGACAAAAAGGTTCACGAAGTTCCTTCCCATTATTTTTATTTCTTTGTTTCTGTTCGTTTACAAAAGAGCATATGCATGCCATTTTTTTAAATCTTTGGTTAAAACCAGAATGTTTTTTGGTTACTCCTTGGACCAGTTTCCAGTGTCTTCTTAGTCACCAGTTGAGTAACATTTTTCTATGATATGGAGAAAGTGTAGCTGGATGGGACAGAATTAGGGAGAAAACGGTTCTCATCTAAGCTTTCTTAGGGAGTGAGAATAATCACAATCATATACTTGCCTCCAGACATGTGTACATGTCTCTGACATCACTTTTTCTAGTGACTAAAAAGTGAACTCTATTCTCTACTGTATTATAATATAAGGAGAGAAAAACTGTTTTCAAACTGGGCACCCCCTTGGACTGGGAAGACAAGTTAATTAAAAGCATGTGTTATTTTATGCACTGTTGGAAAGTGCTAGCAGCATATTTTGTAATTTTTTTTATTCATTTATTTTTATTCAATTTATTTGAAACTCTAAATATTTACTTAAACTGTAAAAAAGAAGCAAAGCAGCTTATAATTGAAAATCACTAGTGGATTAATCATACTTCACTCAGTTCTTATTGTGAAAAGCAGAGAATCATAACCTAAAAGAAAGAGTGAAAAGTTTTCTCTCTTTTTGCTTTGTATCTGAGTTTCTTCTTGGCTTGAAGTACTTACTATAGGAAACTGAGCTTCCAATTTTCTCTTTCTGTTCTGCATAGAGGTGTAAGGAATAAAGTAGCAATTTAAAATATACGCCTGTGAACCCTATTCTTTCTGTATGAAAAGCTGATTGTTACAATCCACAGATGAAATCAGAAATTAATGTGCTGACTGCACTCTGCTTAATATTTATGGTCACATAAAAGAAAGCCTTTAAATGGAGCTGTGAATGAGAACAAAAAAATAAGTAACTTAAAATGATGTTTTAAACATTAGCTTTCAGAACGACTTCAGGAGAGGTCTCCATATCAACCATGCTGCCAAGTCTTGTGTCAAATTCCGCTGTGCCATAGGGATGGTGTCTGGTTGTTTGTTTGTTTGTAGGAAATAATGAGCATATGAGAATTATGCTTGTTTGCCTTGTGGTATTAAAATCTGGATGCGTGTACTTGCATGGCACTGTATACAAGACAAGCAATGTTAGATCATAGCGATTCTTGAAAGAAAGGAAGTGAGAACAAGTGTGAGACACATCCCTGAGAATTGCCAGAAAATCAAAATTCACCTGAGAGAGGGGAGTGCATTTCTAGAAGCTTGGAAGAACATGGAGCCAGGAGGTTCATCCTTCTTTAGGAGAATGGGAACGGTACTGCTATATTACTGAGTAGAAAGCCCTGCAGACCAGATGCTGACTGCTATGGCTGTTCCAAAATTTTATATGATAAAATGAAAATGCTGGCACTGGAGTTGGTCCCTAGCAGATATCTGGAAATTTCCAGTAACATGACACTGCCTCTGGCAAATATTGTCAAAGCACAAGCCAGCGCTTTTAGTTGTGGAGGATGCCTGTGTGCAATGGTGGTATGCTAATACAGGGATCACAGCTCACTTTTAGCTGAAGAAAGAGTGACAGAAACTACATCTCTCTGACAGCCCTCAGGATACAGAGAACTGAAAAACGCTGCTTTGCACAGCAGGGACCACTGGCGACTTACAGAAAGGCTAAAGACGTGTAGAGGTAGACAGATCCTTTGTCTAAAATCAGATCCAATGTAGTGACTGTTTTATGATTCCTTGCATGTAAATCAACAAAACTAAATTTAGGCTGCTTGTTTCTGATGTGGTGCTAGTGATAGAAATCAAATGTTTTCTCTAAATAAGCTGGATTTAATTGTCACTCTGAGCTAGACATTAGGATGCTGCTTTGCAATAGCTATGGTAGCATGGAGCAAGTTGGCAGTAGTCTTTGAAATACCAGACCATCAAATGCAAGAAATTTCAGAGGTGTTTTTGAATGACCTATTGGTAAAATGGTCAACAAAGGGGTTTGGCTGGGTGAGTGGATGTGACAGTAAATGTTTCGACTGCAAACTTCAAAATACTGAGGAGATGAGCACAAGTTTAAGTGAAATACCCAAATGCCACTAAAAGAACAGTAAAAAAGGAGTTCCTTTGAACCCTGATGTCAGCTCATTCCAGTGTTTCCAGTGAACATGCAGCTGCCACTGAAGTGAAACAATGTTGATGAATGTGTAAAATCTGAATGGGGATAGCAAATGAAAGATGATACCAGTGTAAATTATTAATCAATCATTAATGCCTTCAACACTGCTTGGTTTCAGAGCTTAGGCAAATCTTGCCTTGGATTGTTTTGTGATGGTAACTATTAAAAGTTCTCAAGTCCAGAGTATTTCTCTGTTTTCTTTAGCACTAAGGAAACAGTAAAGTGTGGTCAAATTTTGCTAGTGAATGGGCTATTGCTTATGGAGGTGATGAAAAGCCAGTTTGCCTTTGGTTTCTTCAGGAAGGCTTCGAAGCTCTGCTCAGCATATGTATTAAAATGATTGTGGGAAGCAGGGGACTAGTACGTTCAAAAAGGACATTTTCATATCCACAGAAATGCAAGGCACTTCTATAATACTTTCTTGCCTCAGAAGCACCATTCCTTTACATTATGGAACTGAAATGTATGCTGGTTCAGCTTCCTAATGCTCTAATTTGATGTCATCATGAATAATGTCTTGTGCTTCTTTACGGGCTTGTGTGAGGAAAATTGTCTATCCAAAAATGGAACAAGATTAACAGCTTCACATAGTCTGAAGAAGAGAATGGCTGCTAGATGTGAACACCTGGCAAAGACTGATGTAAAATTAACACTTCCTATATATAAGTTGTGACGTTAGCAACAGGACTAACATAACAGGTTTTGAACCACTCAACATAAATATGAAGTCATGCTTATGAGGCATATATCAGTGTATTTTACAGTTACCCATTACTTATTGGATACATCAAACTTCAGACATAAGCTTGGCTACTTGCTTGTTCCAGGTCAATACAGGAATGGCTCAGCAGAAAACAGCTAAAGTGTTTTGCTTCTGATAATGAAACTGCAAAATGCAGTAAAATACTGTCTTTTACACAAGCAGCAGAGGGAAAAACACATTACCTGTTTTGCCTCTGCCTTTCAAATTCTCCTTTATAAGAGCACTCTAATTCTGTGGGTAGTAGAGGGAGTTATTTAATGGGAGGCTGAGGGAAACTACCAATTTGACATCAAAGTTTTGATTTTTATTATAGTTAATTTTTTGATGTAGCTTATCACCATCTCTATTTAGGCATATATATACTTGCATTTATAGAATCAGTAAAAAAAGCAAAATAAAACTAAAATATTTATTTTTATTATATAAATAAACCATACTACTCTGAAGTCATATTCACCCTAGAACTCAAACGTCTATTAAAAGTTACGGTTCTATCTGGTTTTATAGTTTCCATCTTGTCACTTCAAAATATTCAACAGATTTATCTTTGCAGTAGTCCCTAAACATAATGAAAAGCACACATTTCCAATTTACAGCTGGGAATTCAGTAGACAAAAACTATGAGAGATAGTAGCTCAAGTCTTTTCCTAAGCCCCATTCACTGCTGTTCTTCTATGCCAATCTCTCAGGATGCTAACGGAAACTCTGATTCAGTTTCTGCTCTGCCACACAGCTGGCATTTTCAGGGTGTTGCTTCAAATCTCTAATATTCAGTATTTTATTTGCAATATAGGAGCACTGATACTTCCCAGCCACTCATAAGAATGTAAGAAAAAGTACCTGAGAGATTGTGATGAAAAGCACAAGTAACTTTTACAATGGGACAAAAATAAACTTGTAACTGTATTAAATTTGGTTATTTCTGTGGATTTATGTCCAGCAGTTTACTTATGCCAGTTTTAAAATATTTTGATTAAAACCAGATAGTGATAGTGAAAAGAAGGTAAATTTGGTGTCCTCTTTTACACTGTCCCGTACTGCTGCAGCACAGAGAGGTGAAGGTTTATCCCCTTCTCTCCCTATTGGAATAGTTTGAGTACTGCAGGGCAGGTGATAAATCAGGTGATAAGTCCTGTCATAGGCAGGGAAAGGATGGACCTTCCTTAGCAAGACGAAAGTCCAAGCATTTTAACCAGCTCTAAGAAACCTCCCATAAGTGTAAGTATTTCATAACAGCAGCTCATGTTTCCATAGTTTGTTCAACTTTGGGAGGATTTGCATAAGAGTAACAAACAATTCTGACACAAAAGCTTACCCACCAGTCTTCCAAATTTTAAGTTCTTCTTCCAGTGTGTGAGATGCTACAGTTTCTCAGAGAATTATCACCTGAATTGTCTGAAATTGCAGACCAGGGAGGTTTTCTCCAATCTCATTCATGGAAATGCCCAAAAAAGTTGTGTCTGAAATTGGGTGGTATGATTGTGTATGGGAAATCCAGCTGCAGACTGTCAGAAAATATCAGCCCAGTTGTTTATTTTCCCTTATTTTCATGGCTTTGTAGAAATAATTGACAGGTAGCACTAATGACTGGCAAAGCTATGAGTTCTGCCCGTGATTATGTTATTGATATAGCTGCCAATGATAGTGGCTTTCTAACAGTGCAGGATGGCTAAACATGATTAGTTCTTTCTGTGTTGTCAAGATTCAAGATAGCTGCTAACCAAAGACCAACCTTAATGATGGCTGACATGCAACATCAGGCACAAATTTATCACTTACAAGGGTAGCAGTGATGGAAGTTGAAGGTTTTGATGTGTTTCTCAACTTTTGCTCAATGTGTTTACTCTTTGTGGTTATACAAACATTTAATATGGTACACTGGCACAACAGAGATTGTTCCTTTATATACTGAGATGTACATGAGAATTATTCTAGAAAAGTGCAGGAAAGAAGAGTTTGGCAACTACTGTAATTGGAAAATTTAAACGTGATTCAGATTTTAATTAAGAGTCATTCTCTTTCATCTCTCTGCTAGACATGCAGTTCTAGCTGGTCCTTCATTAGTACAGCTTTCATCAGTGTGAAGATAAAACTGTGTTTAAGGAATTAGTTAAGATTCGTGCTCAGTATGAATTTTATTTGCTATCCAAAACTGTGTTGCATTTCTCAAACGACGGAGTTTGATTGAACGTGTCATAAAAATGTTTCTTCTGAACTTTTTTAGTGTTTTTTTTTTTTTTTTTTTTT
>NDXB01017870.1:31113-66150 GCA_002631895.1 Agapornis roseicollis
AAAAAAAAAAAAAAAAGACATGCTTTGTTGGTTATGGAGCTGGAGCAGGAAAAGCTTGAGTAAGACCTACATTTTTCCAAAACCTCTTCTCCAACGGCAGTCAAGTCTTCATCCCTCTGTGCCCGTGGGAGCAATTATTCTTCATTTGTCTGCCTATTTGGATTGAAAATTCTCTTAGTGACAGCTATCTGATACTGAACATTTTTGTGATTTCCCCCAAAATGGGACTTCTGATTCAAGAGGGGCCTCTTAGAGAGACCACTTTTTAAATAAAAAGTAGGGCTAATAAAGTCAGTCTTAGAGAGGATGAATGTGAAGGCTGGTGGAATTTCAACATCCTGAACTCAGCGCTATTGAAAATGTAGAGAATCTGAATGCTCAGGCACACATCTGAAAAAATGGAGAGAGAACTTCACTCTATCAGTGTAGTCCTGGGAACTGAAATTGGTGGTAATTGTTGTTGCTGTCTTTTGGGCATTTTTTGTTTTCTTGGAAAAAAAAAAAAAAAGCCCTATTCTTCATGGTCTCTTCCTATACATCTTAGTCTTGCCTTTGAGAACTTTCACTGCCTTCCCTTGTGCAACTTTCAGGAACATGTTGAAGAGAGAGCTGCCTTGACTAGCATGCTTATCATGTTTCCATTCACCAGGAGTCAGGAAAAAAAGGATTTATATGCAACCTGTCTTGGGCATATACTTTGCACTTATTGGTAAGGTAGTAAATTTTGCATAAGATGTTTTCGCTCCCTATTATGGCTACCATTTGATTTATTGGAGGCTGAACTTCCTGGGAAATTCTCCCTGGTTCTTCCCTTCTTACTGGGATGCCAGACAAATGTTTGGAGGTAACATGTTACTCATTTTCATTTGTCCCCCATTTCACATTCATGTTACCTCTCCCTCCCCTCTTTTTGCTTCTCTCTCTGAAGGTTGAGAGTGTCTAAAGTAATTTATGCTCCCACATTTTGAATTTTTCTGAACAGTTTATAATGTGGTTGCCAACTGCTTTTGTGACTGAAAGAAGCCTCAGAGAACCCAAGGGTGTAATATAGAACAAGCTTAGTGACTTGAAACCAGAAAAGAGTCGGGTTAAACTTACTGTCAAGATTTGACCTTTCTGTAGTTTTACGGGACTGCAAAGGTCTCCTGAGACAGAAGCACTTTTTTTAAGAACTTCTGTTTGTAATGCAGTCAGCACACCAGAGTGCACGTCCGTTCCTGAATACGCTGCAGTTCAGATAATAATAACAACCTCTTGTATTTCTATGTGTCTAACCTGCAGGTTGCCTGCTTGAAAAACAGAATGTCATTCAGCAGCAGAATGGGTTGTATATGTGTGTAAGTAATAAGGAAAAATTTTCCAGGCTGCTCCTCCATTATCTGTTCCCTCTCTCTCAGTCACTCCTCTTTTACCTCACTTGCCTCTTATTTTGAGTTATCTAAGTGTGCAGTATGTATTTTTCAGTAGTGCTTTTAGAGGTATTTGAGGTTATCTGTGGGCAAGGGCTTTACATATGAAAATACAATGCTCCTGATAAAATTGCCTGAGTTTGTGTTAATCAGCTGCAATGAGATATTAGATTTCCTTAAAAAAAAAAAAGAAAAAAAAAAGATAGTCTGTTCCTCCCTCTTTTTGACTGAAAACAGGAGAGGGTTGAATTCTTAACAGTGGCAAAGGAGAATTGCTCCAAGTTAATTTTCATTTCCTTCTTAATTACTAATATTTTGCGCAATTGTATTTTAACAGCTAGTTTCTCTCTGTCCTGTGCAATAAAAACCACAAGATTACTAAATACTCTAAGGGTACCCTGTGCTAAACAATGTCAATAAACATACCATATCTGTGTCTGTACATTTCCTCCTGTAGGAGTGAAAGGGACTAATCTACTGCCCCCCTCACTGTTTTGGAGCCACAGGGAGTGGGATTCTGTACAGTGGAAAAAAGCAGTGAGCAACATTACTTTCTTTGGATATAAGACTTGGCTTTAAATAAAACATATACAGCTTCTGCTAACATGTTGAGAGTTGGAGTGGGGCAAATTCACAGTGGCCTGTGGTAGAAGAAAATTTTGCAGCTAGTTTCTTGAGAACAAGATTTATTCCTTGGTAAAGAAAGTAGAACTGTACTAAGATTCCCTATCTAATCTCTGCAAAATCCTACTGTCCAATGGGTGCTTCAGGGTGTCTCATACCTTGTCTAAGCTCCGCGGACTTCCTAAATTCAGATGCTCAAGTTTTTAATATGTCTGAGACCGTTAAAATTCGGCAGTATGCACTGCGTGAAAAAACAATATAAATGTGTCATAATTTTTATTCTTTCTCTGGGAAAGTTTTGAGATATATTAGGGTTCAGAGGGTTGGGCTGTGCTGGATTAAGCTACAGCAATAAGGATATTACTGCTTTCAGGTATTCGAATACTGAGCTGTGAGGAACCAGGAGGTGTCTGGTAGAGAAGCAAAAGAGATGTTGTTCCCCTCAGCATCCTGCTGAGGTCTGGTTAAACCCTGTAGCTAAATCCAACAGGCTGAGGGTAGTTTTAACTAATGCATTGAACTTGTGAACTTCAGTGTCCAGAGAGCCGTTGGGTTTTTTTTGGCATGTTGTTTCTGCTGTCCTTGCTGTGGAGACAGTAATTGCTAAGAGGTCGGATGTACAAAAGTGTAATACCTTAAGCTTCAGCACTTTAATCCCACAGAATAAATTTGTGAGATCACTGCAGGAGATCAGATCTACAGTTTAGAAACATTGGTAGAATTGTTTTTTCTGCTTATGTGATCATGACTAAATGTTTGTGTTCCTTTTGGGTAGGTTTGTTGTTGCTTTAATTTTCACATCAGATATATAACTTAGAGTACAACTCTTTAAGATTGCTTTCTCTTAAAACACATTCAGTATATTTGCTCTGAATACAAATGTGCAATGTAGAAAATAAGTGCCATAGTAGGCAACAAAATCTATCATTATTTATTCACTCAGCAAAGCTATAAAAACTGTTTACTACATAACAGACCAACGTTATTCCTTTTGTTCCACCATTTATTTTAACTGAGTTATATCAGGGGTAAATGTGAACCAATAAATCTGTGTAATATCTTCTCACCTGCTAAGATGTAACACGGTTCTAAAATTATTCAGATGTGTTTCGGCTGATGTTACAAGACTTTGCTGTCTTTTCCTGTGATTCTTTCATAACTGTTGGATCATGCTTTCCTTAGTTTCATGGAGCCAAATGATGATAAATTTTGTATTACTGATTCCATTGTTGTTATATATCTTTTTATGGTTACTGGCTTACTCATTAATACAGGATAAAAGAAACCATAAAGCTACAAGAATAGCTATACCAGAGATTAAATCAGAAATGGAGAGGAGCCAAACACTGGACTAGGACATCCTTCTTCACTCAAATGCATTTATGGCTGTGATCAGACTCAGAGAGGGAGGTGTGTAGCACAGCTGTTGCCCGAAGAAACCTTATTTCAGCACTGTGTGTGCTTCTGAAATATCCCATGTATCTGTCACTGAAATGGGGTTAGTACAGGATGGCAAGAGTTTAGACAGAAGGATTGAGGGGTATGCAAGCATTAACATAACAAACTGTAGAAAAGCTTGTGGTGCCAATTTATATTGTCTCTGTTTAGTGGTAAAATGAGAAAAGGGATCTGTGCCAATGTGCTTGCAAAGCCTGGCTGCACTACATTCTCTTCTTTTAGGGCCAGATAAACTTCAGTTGTGTGCATGCAAGATGCTGTGATTGTTTTTCCTTCACTACTTCTTGGAAAGCAGAGATCCCTATTTTTATCTTCACCCCTTTTTTCCCATTAGAAAATTTTGCCAGTGTTCCTGGTCCTTACAGACACCATCCTTGGCATAGTTTATCAGAATACTTTTCTGACACACACAGACACACACACCTCCTCAAGGAAAAAGGAAAAAGAAAGAAAAAAGAAAACCAAACCAACAAACCACCACTCAGTGGAAGGGAATACAAGCTTTTCCTGTGGGCCATTTTCCCTTTCACAGGTTTTTAACCATTTCTTTGGAAGACAAGAATAGCTGGTCATCTGTCAGGTATCAACTGAAATATCTAACTTAATTTTGTAGCACGCACCAGCTAGTTCACTGAGGCTTATCTTATTATTGCTTTGTGTATGGCACTTAATAAGTTAGGAGGGTGCATTTATTTTTCACAGAGTACTTTATTCAGAGAGGAAGCTTCTTTCAGTGGTGAGTCTCCCCATTCAACTTCTGCAAAAGCTGCATGTGAATAAACTTAAGCTGAACAGGCTTGATCTAATACAGAGCATAGTGTTACGTGAACACCAAGCCAAATGCAGATATCGCTCTGACTTGACAGCCCCTGATGTTACTTTAAACTTTCCAAACCGTTGGACCTCAGGACCTATTAGGCAGTCCTTTTGAGCAGATGAAATTACAATGGGTTATCAAATCAAAGCCCAGATAGTCTGAAAAGCAGAAGTCAGCATAAATCTGACATGCCCAAGCCTCCAAACTATACTTCAAGGTATAACCTTACTGTAGATAATAAAATCTTACCAGGAATAAATGGGGCCCATTACTTCTTTTTTCCCCATTGTGAATATGAAATTCTGATGATAGTCACTTTATTGCTCTGCATGAAGCTGCATATATTATTTAACTACTATGAAAGATTTCCATCTATTCAGCTACATGGGCAGCTTTCATATGATAAAGTTTTATTTTAGCAGGGGAGTATTGTCAAGCTTTACTTTGGTTAAGTACATTAAAAGAAATTCTATAATCTATGTGAGTCTGCATTGTAAAATTCTGGTCTGCTGCCTGGATATTATTTCCACTAAGGTCAGCAATGCAAGAAACTTTTTCAGAAATCTTTAGCACATGTTTGCTATGTAAATCTTGCTAGGTATCCTGAAAGGGTAGGTCTGAAATGGATGTAAAATCAGTGCTAAGACTAACTTAAAAGAATGAAGAGCTTTGTAGTCATACAAAATCTTGCGCATACAACTGTAAATCTCCAGTTCATGGCACATTCTGGTTTGGTGTCCTTGTCACTAAAATAATTTTATCATTTATAGGCACTACTATATTCCTTTGGTTTACTAGCTTACATTTAACTAACATCAAGTATTAATAAAAGATTGACATAAGGATTGCTACATGCCATCCCACTATTGATAGTTGTCACAGCACCTAATACTTCGGGGGTTTGGGTAGGGAAGGTGAGCATAAAAGATTTTCAGCTCTGTCACTTACTTCAGGTGGGTTGTTTCCTGGGAGAATCACTAGCATACTGTTTTCCAACCCTTTTTCCAGTAAGGTAACACTGAGGCGTTATCACAGCAGAAATTACAAGCAGGAAATGTCATTTCAGGAAACAGAGCTCTGATTTCTTTCCTGTAAGTTTCTAGGAGGCAGAACTGTTCCTACATTTAAAATACTGTACCACACTCTGGAACAAAGACACTGATAATAAGGTAGAATAGCTCATTTTGGTTCTGTTTAGTTCAGAATTTAGATTTGCCTTGACTTCAGTGAATTACTTCTTGGTACATTTCACCAGATAAACTATTTTTTTCTAAAAGATTAAGGAGTTCAAAGGCCTCTGTTCCATTCTTTCATACCACAGCAGTTGCTTAGGAGATCATGGTGAACAGCTCTATATTTCTCAAGTCTGCTAGCGCTAAGGACAAAATAGATTTGGTGTATCACAAGTCCTTTTGCATACTTAGGTTCATTCTCTTCTAGAGTTACTAATACTTCAGGAATCTCATACCTGTTCTCAGGATAGCCCAGTTGTCACCATGATCCTTGCATACTTTGAGATGGACTGTGCTTACCTCCACTGGATTCTGATCCCTCTCAGCATTTACCATGCTGCACCTGCTTTTCCAACATTCACTTTTCCACATCCTCAGATCCATTCTGTAGCTTCATGGTTTTCTGATTTTACTCATGTTTATGTAGCTTCTGATCTGTATAGTCTTCAACCCTGTTCTTGATCTCCTCTTTTCTTGGTTTTCTTTCCCATCTTTAGTATGTTCTTTTGACCAAATGTTGTCTTCTGTTCCTGCAGCTCCCCATCACCTCTTGACTGCGTCCTTAGACTTCTCTTTACAGGGAGTTCTAATCATGACTCCTGCTTCTTTCTGCTGAGCCCTTACTGACTTTGTCTCTGAACTTCTGGTAACACAGTATTCACAGACACTTCAGTACAGGTCTTTGTTTTCCCACATGTGATTAAGGGTCAAATTTTACTTTTTAAATGATTGCTAAGAAATAGAAAGAAAAACGATGAATAAGAAGTTCTCTAAAACCAGCAGCATGGTAAAGTTTAACTGCTCAGTAATTAAAATAATGGGAACAATTATAAAGCCTTTAGTGCAAGAATGGTCTTTTTGTTTATAAACACCTGCCACAGTGGGATCTCCTATTTCATGACTATACTGCTTTTGCTCTTTCTCATTAAAAGATAATTATTTTTTAAAATAATGCAAACACTAAGCTTGACTGAGAGTCCATGGAGAAATTGCATTCAGAGACAGAATCCTAGCTAGAAAACACACTCCCATCTTGGTTTTCTTCTTATTATTTGACATTCTCTTTTGGACTTTATTGGGATGAAATAAGAGAAGGTAAAGTTCAGAAAGTTACTGCTGTATTTCTGAAATAGGTGCTTTTGTTCCTGTAGAATCTGTTTTGAGACCCGGGTTATGTCAATCCACAGCACTGGACAATGAATTGAAGCTTGACAGGGTCTCCAGTTTTTCTGCAGATATTGGCTACATGGTGTAAAAAGTTAGCTTGCGTACATATCTATTTAATAAAACAGAATGAGCAATGGAAAAAATACTTGAAGAATAAGCTACATTCCGGATCATACTGATCACTTAACAACTTTGAACAGTGGTGAGGGTACACTGACTGCATTCTCTTTTTGTTTCTTCCATGTGCTTTTCTAGAATGGGAATTAAAGCTGTTTTTAAAGAGCATAGCAGGCATGTCTAAAGGAAGTCTTAGCATTTCCCAGGAGCTCCTAATTTTACTGACAAAGTGGAAAGAAGGCAGGGAGGAAGAAAACACTTCAAAATAGTAAAGCACATTTTAAAAGTTCAATTTCATCTCAGAAGAAATATCACAGGCGACAATAATCAAAGAGAGTTTGACTAACATAGCATTAATCAATGTGAAAGCAAGCAGAAAGAAAACATCCAAAGATAGAAATAAACTTAAGATCAAATATATCATTAGTCTTCTCACTTCTTGGAAGAGTCTCAAAGGCAATATTTTCTTCAACAATTACAGGAAAAATGTAACAGAACATGCAGTATTATTAACCTTACTTCAGACTTTTTCATGTCAAAATCTGATAGTGCTGTGTCAAAAGGATCTTTCACAGGCTTGTCCCCTTCAGTTCATGCTCCTAGGCATCAGACTATATGTAAATCTATTTATTATCAGTATCAGCAGCAGAGACAAATTTCAAAGACAGCATACTGTTTCAACTCTGCCTTTCCAAACTTCAGGCATGCACATAGTAAATCTTGAGAGCTATGCATGTGATCTTTCTAGTGTCTGAATGAAGGATATTGTAAGTGGATACTGCAGATGGTGAAGACTCAAGAATAAATGTGTATATATATATATATATACACACGTATGTTGAAATTCCTTAGATTGACCTCTGAATTTTACCTAATTTACTTCTATTTCAAGTTCTGCATTAGCAAGGTCTGGATATGGAGAAATTGGTACTGCACTGTAAAGCATAATGTGCTTCTTATACTCCTTCCTAGGTGTTTTGTACTCTAGTCTCTTGGAGCTATAACCCAGGTCTTCCTAGTTCCTAGTCAGAACTGGAGCTGTGACGTTGCTGTCATCTATCAATTTGCTTTCATTCTAATGTGTAGAGATAGTTTAGTTTTGCATGCACATCTTCTTTGAAGACAACTTCGAAGATTAATAATAAGCACATTATACTTGCGAAAATTGATATAAGGTGAAGGAGAGCACTGAATACTTACCATTCCCGTACTCTATGAAGTACTTAGTGATCAGTTTATGTAACTTAAAACATCTTAAATTTCTGTTCAGTCTCACTTAGAAGCTGTAGCCTATACAGCTTAATCCACATTAAATTGATCACAAATTGCTTTACCTCTTGCAAGACAGTCTCCATGTGCTACTTACATGAAGGGACTTTACATTTTTCATTGACTTTTCATAGTTCTCCCTGTTCTCCCACAGAGATCTTAATTTTGTAGCTGCGGACATTTTTGTGAATCTCTCATTCTAAAACTAATTCATAGATCTAAAAACTAGTAAATCAAATTAAAACTCACATGCAAACAACAAGAGCAAAGAACATAGAGTATTTTTTAATGCTGACTGTAAGCTAATTGCAACTATGAAACGTATCTGCTTGACAGACCCAGGCATCTGCTGATGCTTCTAGCAGGCCCTCCAGGTTTTGCCCTAAGGTAAACTGGATTGTAATTAGTGTAAAGAGGTAAAAGCATATGCAGAGATCTGTTCTAAATTTGTTTGACCTTGACCTGCGAACTAGTCATGGCTAAGAGAGAAAATCCTCTTTACCACTGAGCATATATCGCAAGTGAACAGCTAGGCAGAACACACATTTTTAGAAGCCTTGTCTTGTGTCATCTTTCATTAGTATAGATTTTTATGTCTGTTTGGACAACTAGGTCTGGGAAGGCCACTCAGCAAAAGCACATAACATTTTGCACTTGGTTTTGTGGAAGAGGCAGTTTCACATTAAAGTGATATATTGCCATTTTGTAGGAGAAGGTTGTGATTACATTTGAATTTCCCAGCCACTATAGCTCCTCAGCTTTCCTGAAAGATGAGATAGGAGAAAGTGAATTTCACCCTTTAGCATAATCATGATTTGGTCAGATGGGTCTGAATACTTTAGCTTTTTGGTTCAAATTAGAAGATCACTTCTGATGCAAGTCTCCCAACTCTCTCTACACACTGTGCTTTGGCTTGCAGTGTGGGGCTGTCTTAGAACATGTGAGATGCTTTCCTCTAATACATTTTCTCATTTTCTCTAGAAGTGTTCATAATATGTTCCTGTAGTAAGTAAGCATTCACCAGTGGAGTTAGACCAGAGCCAGTCCAAAGTGAAAAACTGCAAAATAGGCATAATGCAGATGTGGGATATCCAGTTACAGGTGTTTAGCTCCATGGAGCTGCTCTTGTTTGTGTACATAATTGGCTAAGGGATAGCCCTTGCAGTTCCAGGTACTCAATATGTTCATGTAGGCAGAGATTCCCCCTACTTCCATCTGAGTAATAGAAAATAATTTATTTACTCCAGCATATTCTGGGACAAAGGATACAGCATTAAAAAAATGTGTATAACCTAAGGAAGAGAAAGGAAGATTTACAGTATGGATGGTTCAAGGTACATTTATAAACCAAATGTGCTGTAGGGAGCTGTCTGTCCTGGTTTGACATAGGTGAATCATTCCAAGCATTATCGGCATCTGCAGACACCTAATACTAGATAGTCAGTTCAGCAGAATTAAGACCTAGTTATTAAGTGTAACCACCAATGTTTATGGAGCAGATTACTGCTTTTGGGTACCACTGATGTAGATATCTGATGTACCACCACTGACGTACCAAGTGAGAACTTGATTTCTCAGGGCTCATTATATAATTAGTTCATATTTTTTTACTGAGTGTTTTATACTGTAATGTCTTCACATCAGCTGCAAAATCTGTAATGTAATTTTCACAGATAAATTATCAGAGTGCAGAAATTCTGCTGTGCTAATTAAGAGTAAGAAATGTACTCATTGCATTTGTGAATATGCAGATCATTTCAGAAGAGGGCACTTATAACTGTATTAAAGGAGTTTATATCAGTAAGTATGAACTCGTGTTTTGGAAAACGTAGAGGGTTTTTCACTATGGTGTTGTGTTTCTTTTTTTGTAAACATGTATGAGTGCATTATATGGGTGTAGAATAAATTACTTATTCCTATAAGGATGAATTCTGCTACTCCCTCAAACCTCCAAGTAGGAGCATACTGCACAGATAGTTCACCAGAACCAGATTAATTACTCATGGATTTAATGTTCTGATTCTTCTTTGGTCTGCTGACTTGCTCAGCCCTTCCTCCAACCTGTTCTGCAGGTGACAGTGGGGAGGCTTACCAAGTCTCCTGCACAGCCTGCCATGCACCTCAGCAAAGGGAGGTCTCAGGCATCTTCTCTACTTGTGTGCTTTTGGCATAGACCAGACCAAGGGAGAAAACAAAAATTTCTCCTTGAAGCTTCTTATGGATAAAGAGGCTTTCTTCATCCTCATGGGAAGCTTTGGTGTTGAACAATCGAGTCCAGTTACCTGACAATGTCCAGAGTAACTGCTGCCACCCTTGCACTGCAGTGCAGATATACAGTATGAACACCACATGGCCTGTGCCCACCTCTTTCTGTGCTTATTTGGAGAGGCAAAATAGTGCAGCAGGGTAGAAAGGTAGTCTGTTGTGAAGTGGTCTCTAACAAATCCCCTTGGGCTTGACCTCCAAGATGAATGAAATCCTGTAGCTTATTTACCCTGAGTTAATAGAGTCAGTGTTTAACATTCACTGTATTTGATTAATGAAGGTTTTGCTGTTCCTTTGCTGAAGGAGAGGACAGATGTATATGTGATCCCCTGCTTCCACTTAAACAAACACAAAATCAAGTTTCAAATCTTACTCAAGGACATACTGCATCAAGAGGACAATATATAGCCTTCAGTCTGAAATCAGCTGTCAGAAGCAGAAAGTACTATGTTTTGGGATTTTTTTAATCATAGGCGAGAGTAGCTGTCCTTGAGCATCTAACTTTCCATACCATTGAACACTGTCCAGTGTTCAGTGAAGAATCAACAGCCCTGGAAACACAAGGTTGGTTCAGCCTTTGTGTTCTTTATGTTCATCAGCGTAATATCCCACATACCCTGCCTCAGGTTCCCTTTCTGATGCCCAGTGCCCACAGCAGATGCTGTCTAACCTGAATGATAGCTACCATCTCATGTTTAGTTTGATGTGCAGTACTGACTCTCAGACACTGCAAGTAATTTATTGCCATTTACAGCAGTTCAGGGCCTGTATACTAAACATGCAGATGTATTAGTCTATTCCTCCCTTTATCTGCTTTATTTACTGATTTATTATTATTGTTATTTCCACTGAATCCTGCAAAGTGTCCATCCAGGGTAAGCATTTAAACCTTTAAAGCTAAGACTGTTTTATATATTGCATTAGCTGGATGCAGTTAGATGCTTCTCACTCTTTATTTACTGTTGCTGCTAGTACATTTCTTGCTTTTGAATTAGAGACAGGACACAGCTCAGTTACTGTCTAAAAATTCTATCCACTTGCCATAAGCACAGAAGTGGTCTTTTGACACTCAGGTTCATTTGCCCATTCAGAGCAACATCAGATCGAGAACAGGATGGTTGCTGACCATGAAGTTGACTTAAAAGAAAAAAATTTGAAATAACACATGGTTTTGTTTGTGAAAGAACAATAGGATGATGATGATGAGTATTTTAGTATGAAACACATATGAAAAACATGAAGTATATCTGAAAAGCAAAAATCTCTTTTTTACCAGACACGTTCCATGTTTAGAAGCTTAGTGTTGTAGTATAAAAGCTTAGTGTTGTAATAAAATAAGTAGAAATATACAGTGATCCATGTTGCTACTAGGCAGATGTCCCCATTGAACACAATTTAAAACCATACAGCAGTACACTTGCATATTTGTAGCTCACCTAGTAAATACAGAGATTGTCACTAAAGTAGCAGCTTCAGCACTTTCATTAGCTCTAATGCAAGCTCCTAGAACTGAAGAAGTTTTTTGTTTATTTACAAGCAAGTAGATAGTATCCACAGCACTGCCACCACTGCTGACTCTATAGCTGATGGTGCACATAGCAGAACATTTTTACATAAATGTTTTCCAGGACAGAGACTCTAGGATTAGATGTGCTGCGCTAGAATATGTGTGCATTACTGCTGCTAAAAAGATTTAACTAGAAGTGAAACTGGTAAGGACAACTGGAAAAGTAGCAGAAGGATGACTCATGTAGGCTTGTGCTGAATGAGTGGCTTACTTACTCTGCATGGGTAGCCTACTAATTTGTCTGGATAGTCAAGAGCCTACAATGGTGTTCATTTCTTATGTGTATCTGGAGACATGACAGCTTGTCCAGATCCAGTATTTCTGGGTCAAGAAATTGGGCAACTAAGTTACCTGAACAGTTCCTATCTGTAGCAGCTTATATCACATATTTTGGATGATACAGGCCCCTCCTATTGTTGGGTCTTATCTCAGCAGAATATTATGTATGTGAACATGTAAGACTTCTATGGCATACAGCTTCCTCCATGGAGGCAGAACTGTCACGGGCTTCCCATTGTTGTATTTGGCTGTTGAAAAGAACAAGCTACAAAGCTTTGTCCTGTGATACAAAGGCTTCTTTCCTCTTGAAAAGAAAAAATGTATAAAAGATTTCCCTAGAAGAAAAAAATATGACCTACATTCTAGGTGTGGCCAAGGGTTTTCACATCACTTTAAGGCAAATGTGCTTAAACAGTCTTCAATTCATTTCAGTGCCTTCAGGAGCATGGGATAGACACATAACTGTACTCTACAAATCATTCTGGGTCTAAATAACTGCCAATTCAAGTTTGCACTAAACTTTTCAAATAATTTCAACAGCTGCTAAAGCATGATAATGAATCGGTTTAGGAAAAGTACCGCATTATTCCTTTATGGGTACTTACAAAGATCCTTTCCATAGGGGAACTAGGTAGAGAATTTTCCGATTCCATCTTTTATTTTAAAACAGCTGACTGTAATTAATGTATCCAAGAAATATTCCCTGGTGTATTACTGCATTACATATCAAAAGTCATTCAACAGCAGAAGAATCAGCAAAAAATGCAAAATGTTATATGCAACTTTATTTTCATCAAGAATTTGAATGTCGTGAGCATATTTATTGCTGCATTTTTCCTTACACCATCAGAATACCTTGTGGGGAGACCAGATTTTTCAGACAAACACAGACTACCAAGCTGTCAAAGGTGGTCATACTGAAGTTATTGTTTCTGGTGTTAATTAGTAAAATTAATGGAATAAATGCACCACTAAAAATACCAGCAAAGGAAGTGGACATAAGATACAAAAATACCATGGAATCTTCCAGGGATTAGAATCTAAATTAAATTGAGGATGTCTGGATGAATGGGAAAAATTCAAGAACTCACAGAAATATTCATGACGAGATGGGTGAAAAAGTTTCTTGCCCAGTCTCTTGGCTGAAATTGTATGTGCGAGTTCTCTGTGCTTGCTGCAATTATTTTGCATCCTACTTATTCAAGACATGCAGTCATGACTCTATATTGTTTATAAAATTCACAAAGAAACTGAAAATATTTCATTCAGCAAGACTTTTCAAGATGCCTGTTTCCCCCTCTGAAGTGTATGAAAAATAGTAAGGAGAAATTACATCCTAGTAAGTGTCAATTAAAAAAGGAAGAGCATTGGAACTGATTATCGAGAATCATTTGCTATTTATAGATTAATCAGAACCACGCATGTTTCGGATGGGTTTTTAGGATGATAAAAGAGTTCTTGAAGGAGAGACCTAACACAAAATGAAAATCACTGCTCTGTGTGTGTGAATTTGTGTGCATTTCTTTGTCTTACGAGGCTGCATTTGCCAGGTATTGCACTGCTGAGAAACAGTCTGACCTGTAATTTCTATGTGTTGCCAAAGCAAAATCTTTACAGAAAATCCAGGAAATGCATAAACCACAGTTTTTCTGGATTGTGTAATATACTATTTCAATACATGGCATTCCTACTTAAGGCTAATTCTCTATTGACAGCTTCTGGGGTTTATCCAGCTGCGATGGCTTCTTTATTCAGTTCAGCATTTTCCAATTTTTAACAGTGAATCACAAGAGAAAGCAAGGTGTAGGGTTATGAGCGATAGATAGCTTAGGAAGTAATATGCTAGCAAATCTGGTAAACCACTTTCTGTGCTAAATGTAGTTAGGCCTGGACAGAAACAGTTAGCAAACATTCATTTTTGGGAATTCCTGCCGAATGTCGATATGTATGACAGCTGAGCACTGCCTGTTCTTGGACACAAACGCTATCACAGTCATTGTTTTCTGTTTCTGGCAGAAGATTATAATGTCTGTTCTGAATCTGCTGGCAATAATCTTATTTTACTAGAATGCCACATTCCAAAAGTTCATAACAGGGTTCCCAACAGCTTTTAGTGCTTAGAGCACTGCCGTACCTCCAAACCTGGCCTCCACCCAGCAGCTCTTATCACAGCCTGTGGAATACCAGAACAACCTGCACTGAAAGATGGGTTCATTTGAATCTCTAATCACCTGCTGTATTGCCACACCAGTACATGCTGCAGACATCATGTATCTCTTTTTGGAACTCTGAGATAATCCGAGGCATGCTTGTCTTTAGGCAGTAAAACCCAGATGCAGTGCTGAATCAAAACCACTCGTCTTATTCCAGTTCTATATATCTTGTCTTGGGAAAAAGCAACCAGGATAATTACCCTGGTATGGTAGACAAGATATTACTTGTCCCTAATATGCCTAAAAAGCTGTATTTGTGCTTGCGTTTGCAGAGATATCCTACTGTAGTAAAATTGTGTAAAGGTTTCTTGAGAAGTTTTGTTGATACATCAGTGCTCTATACATGTTTTGCACTCTTAAGTCCCACATGCAGGGTTTCAACCACACCAGAAAGAGGAAAGAACATAACTTTGCCAGCTATGTAGATCATGTGTGTGACACAGCACAGGTATGTCTTCAGATAGCTTGAATGCAGGAAAATCCAGTGCAGGAAGATATTCAGGTTTGCTTTTTCAATAGCTTACTGAGGTTATCTGTTGTTCCAGAGGCTGGAATGCAAATGAGGTGATGGATGATGCAAAAATCCTAAAAGAAGATGCTAAAGTAAAGTTTTGTTATGTCTAGTGTTTCTCTTGACAGGAGCTTGACTCTGAACCTAAGGGCATCCCATGTTAAAGCAGACATTAATTGTCAGCCTGCCACATCAGCACGTACCACAGAAACCACTGCACTGATTGAGATAGTCACTGTATGTCTCCACGTGTGGAGTATGTTCAAAAAGTACCTGACAAATATGTGCATAGGATGAAAAGATGTCTGGTGTCTTGAAAGCATTTTGATAGCTCTGTGGTCTGGAGAAGCCTGTCGATCTGTTTCTTAATCCCAGTTTATCCTTAACTGAATTATGAGATATGAGAATATTCTGGGGTTTGACTTGCTTTTTGGTTTCCTGGAGGACAAAATATCCTAACAGGTGTGATTAGCATGGCCTTAGTGCTTGGACATTACATGGTCAATTAGAGTAAGTAAATTATAAAATATTCATAGCACATGATACTTTTGTGATTCCCTGGCAGATTGATAGCTTCAGTCAGGCTGAGGCGACTGGCTGCCAAAGATTTATATTGGCTAGTGAAAAGCACTCATAATAATAGGCCCTTCTGGTAAAAATGACAAAACCTGGAGATCAAAGCACATAAAACAACAAGTGAAATAAAAATTACTCTTTTGTGACACTATTCTGTCCTAGGTGAGAGCAGCTAGTCCAGCATGAAAAAATACCTGGCAGATGTCTGGTTGCTTTGGCTTGTGCAACACTGCCTTAAGAGTGAGGGGAAAAGTTCTTTGAAAATGAATTCCTGATAAGGGATAACTGGCAGAAAGGTTATGAGGCTATGGCAAAACATACTTCACAAAACTTGACCTCACTAAAGAGCTAAAGTTGCATATACTCAAGCTAATGCCCCTAACATTAATGTGGCTTGAATGAGGAAAGTCACCCTGTGAATTAACACCAGAGCAAAACAGGCTAGCTGTGTTCATAGCATATGTGACTCTTGAGCTGATTTCCACTGATGGACCAGCTAATTCCAGTTGAAAGCATAACTATTCTTGAATGAGAGTTATTTTTTTCCCTGAATGGGACCTGAGTTATCAGCAGTACATAAGTTAACTGAAGCTAACTTTACAGTGAAAAAAGGTCACACACATCTTCATGATCTGGTGCTTTCAGATAAGTCAGTGACCAAAAACATGGAGCTGCTGATACATAGACTGAAGAATCTAATCAAGGGTGAAAAGCATGGAGCTGAAACAATTAATGAAGTTCACTGATTTAGAAAAGAATATCCTGCCTCCCTGGAAGATTTTGGCTCTTGACTTTATTGCAGATCAGATCACTTATTTTGCTCTGTAGGGCTATTTTGAAGACTTTGGCTTTAAGATCTGATGATATTCTCTGGCTGAGAAGTATGAAGAGCTCTGAAGAAGTCTCAGGCTCCTCTATGGCTCTTCTCAAGGCTTCCATAAAGTCTCCATGAAGTCCCCAGCCCACTTCACAGTCTGGGAGTGGTATCATCTCTGCCTGTTACTGGAGGCAGATCTTGGGTAGGATGTTCCCAATGAAGTTTACGTGTTTATTCCTTTTGCTGAGGGCATTTAAGCTGGGAAAGTAATAGGCAAATAGGGCATAATCCTAACCCTGAAGTTCACAGGAGTTTTGCTCAAGTAAAAGCAAGAAGGCACAGCTCTAGTTTTGCAGACATGCTTGTGCTTATATTAGATACAAGGGAAAGATATGCTTAAATAACAGAATTGCTGTCACTGAAGTGGCAAAAGACAGGTGTATGGCACAAAGTTGGAACTAGCTAGCAAGCTATTAGCTGATGCTGTAAAAATACAAAACAAGGGCACTGCTGAGGCATTGAAGGACTGTTACTTTGCATTTCTTTCTATTTTTTACAGTCTTGGAGGATACTGAGGAGTAGTAGTTGAATATTTAAGTTCTCTTTAAAAATAATTTATGAAAGGATATAAATTGAAAAATATTTGCCTATGAAGGTGGAATAACTTATTTGAATGCACTCATGTCTCTAGAGTAAACAACAGGCAGTTGTTTGAAATGTGTATCAATTTGCTCAATAGCTACTCAAGTCTGACAGTTTTAAGCAAGTTTACAAGCAGATTAAGGGGCAATGCTTTATAAATTAGATTTCAAATGGATGCAAAAAAGGACGGAAGGGAACCTCACTTGTTGAATTTCCATGTTCAACTTCATCCAAGACAGGCCAAGTTTCCACATCAGTTCAGTTCAAAGAGAGGATCATAAGCTTCTTTTTGCAATGACTAGATACCCAAGCTATGTCATGTAGAAGGTCAGAAGGTTTCCTTCATTCTGAAATACTGAAAAGCTGTGTCTGTGCTCAGAACAACATGGGGACCGCAGCTTGCTTTAATCCAGCTAGTGATTCAGCTTTTCATTTCCTTGTTCTCCCTTTTCTTTTGTATGCCTTCAAATATTAACAGTTGTATTTTATATCCTTTAAAAAACTGGCATGGTTCTGTGTGAGGGTTAGAAAATCTAGGAGGAACAGAAATACAGCGAAAGCTAATCACTAAGGTCTGTCAGTTTTTTCCTGTTGTCACTATTTCAGTTGAGGACAAGGGCTTTTTGTTTGTCTGGGAAGATTTAATTTAATTTCAGATTAAAACACTTTTACTTGGAAAGCTTTAACATTATTTCTATGTAAAAGCCTCTTATACTAACACAGTGTGTTCCCCATTCCATTCAGGTAGAATGCACTTAGTTTAGGCCCACTGACTGAGCTACTTTAATAGGTACAGCCATCAATGATGTGCATAAATACCTTAAATACTGATCCTAGATATTCAGAGCTGAGCTTTGGTCAGCTACACATGCACAGATCTAATGGCAGTGCCAGTAAACACAAGAGAAGTGGACACCTCATTTCCAATATGCAGTTACCTTTCTACTCTGCATTACCTTTGATATCCTTACTTAGAAGAATGAAAATTTGAAAAACTACAATTTTCCTCCAGCTATGTCTTAAATCTATAGCTACGGAGCTAGCACATTGGCAAAGACTTTGCTGTTGGCCACTTTGTGATTTAATTCTTTTAGTTAGTGCTTAGTTAGGTAGTGGAATGGTTTTATCAATGTTAGAACCTTGGTTTAAATGATAAGAAGTATATTTTGGTTGATGATGTTACAAAAGACATTTGCTACCTTTTGGCAGTGATATGGTAAACCATTTCATGGATGTCTATTCTCACTGCAGAACAATATGATGAAAATTGCAGCTGAATGCCCAGATCAGATCATGTGACAACATGTATTTAAGGACATATGAAACTTAGGTGACTGGAATCTGGCAATTGTAGAGATAATGTAGTTAATTTTCAGTACCTCCTTATCCTATTGTCTGTTGTCCCTTTAAGAACTTCCCCTTCTCATGAGTTACTGTCCAAGAAGGAAGGTAAGTCCTGTAATGTGGAGTGGTGGAAACTGAGAGCATGAAACTCTAGGGCAAATAGTTCTCCAGCATCATTTTCTGGTCTGGAAGAAGGTAGGGCTCCAGAGCTGTGCTCTAAGCCTCTAGGGTTTTTCCAAATATATTTACCAGTTGAAATGCAAGATAGATTCTGTGCTAGGTCTTTTAGATAGGTTTTTATTCTCCTTGTGGGACAAATACTTTTGTATCACATTTCTCCTGTTCTGTAAGTATTACCACTGCTTGGCAGAAGAATCTCATTACCATTTCAGAGTGCTTTCACAGTGTTCATTACATTACTTATTGATCTTCTGCAGGTGGCTGTTGTAATTTGGAAGCATGGCAAAGTGTCAAAAGGTTCACTTGCTTTATATCTGCTCTTGCAGGCCTACAGCTTCTGTTTCATTTTGGGAGCAGGAGCTCTCAATATCCTTTTTAGCATTTTACAGAAACCTAGCAAGACGGTAGAGTAAAACTCAATTAACACATAAACTTTTTTCTTTTACAAAACTGATTACAAAAGACTAGTACAATCAACAAATCAAATTTGCAGTTGGAGTCACATTGATTTTGCTTAGTTGATTAAATTGATATTTTAATGAATTAGTATTGGTGTGAAATTAAATCAACAGCATCCAGTTGTAGATGGAAGGAAGATTCCAATTATGAAGCTGAGCAGCAGTGCCGCAGCTGTGGCAATCAATTTGCTTCATTACTTGTTCTTTTCCTTTACTTTCCTTCCCCCCTTGCTCCCCTTGTTTTTCAGTACAGAAGGTGGGATTCACAGTGCCCCCCTAAAATATGTTTACAGTATAAATGTTGATATAGCCAAGCTTCTCAGTTAGCACCTTTTTAGTTCATAGAGAGTAATGAGCACTTGTAGGATGTAAATAATTACATTCTAAATTGCATGTTTAAAAGTGATCACATAAATCATAACTTACAAGGTTTTATTCCTCTTCATTGACTATAAGGAAAGTGCAGGATCCTAACATGGCTGCATTGTAGATATCAAATATTAGGTGGAAATTATCTTATCAAAATAGCTCAATTTCTTTTTTCCAGAAAATTAGTTTCACACAAACATACCCTTGCTGTCTTCAGCGAAGCATGCTTATTGAAGGTAATATTTGCTACTGAAGTGTTAGCACTCTTATACCCACAGATGTGTATTCACACCTTGAGAAGTGTTACAGCAAGATCAGTAATAAGGAGGCAGAAAGCTCCAGTGCAATAAAATACAGGGGAAAATAAAAGGGAAAAAGTATTTAGAAAAAAAGGAAAAAGCTCCCGTGCTTGCATGGGATTGAGCTCTTCACAAATAGAGTGGGGTTGCAAGTATGTCTCTGGTTTAAAAATCAGGCTCATAGTTTTCTTAACGCTGACCACTTTTAGTCATAGAGGTCTAGAAGAAATTCACCATCTCTGGAGCATAGTTAGGCATTTATGGTTACAATCCCATGTTTTCTCCTCAGAGAGGAGTAATTCTAAGTATAACTCATAGGATCTGGTAAGGTGACCTAATTTGGAATAAGAGCTATGACTAGAAAGAATTTCTTTTGCTTTCTTTTCTCTGCAAATTAGGTATCATATGCTGGTTTTTAAATTTACAGAAATGTATTCCAACAACCGTAATATTCAAATAAGTAAGAAAAGATAGTCTCATGAGTAGGAATTTGCAAAATCTACTCCATTCTGCATGAGGGATGACAGTGAGAGTGTCTATGAGTTGTTTCTTTAATTTTCTCTGGTTTTGGGATAGCCACTAACTTTTCCACCCTCTGGTCATTTACACAGTTACCTTTTCCATTTGTCATTGTTTTGTAAATAGGAACTCTGATAGTTTCCTTATAACTCATCAAGCAGCAGAAACTTCCCTCTGTGAGGGTGGCCTCATCAGTGCCAGCACCCTGGGAGAAGTTCCTGTTGGAACTCACACCACCTTAGTGAGTTAGTCCAGGGTGTCAGGTCCTCCAGAAACCACACTATCCTAGTTTCTTTCCTCATGAAGCTATGTGTTTGAGGCATTTCCCTTTGTGCTAAGGACTCACCTATACATCAGGGCCACCCAGCAGGAACATGAGGTGTGAAGGGGGAGGCCTCTGGTTGATGCCTTCCCCATCACAGCAGGAGCCCTGGCGTACAGCAGTGATTCTAGCAGAAAAGTAAATTTGATTGGTTTATGTTATGTGACTTGATGCATTGACTGTCAGCTCTATTGGCAGAAGGCTTCACCAGTTCAGCTGTGGAAGGGAAGGCTTAAAAGCTGTATCAGTATTTTGTCAAATCTTGAATTACTGGAATAACTGTATGTAAACCTTCAGATAAACTTAAAAGCTCAGGAGTAAATATTCATCACTTCTAAGATTGAGGAATCTAGTCATCTTTTATTAAAGATATACACCTGAGCTCCAGCTCTTTCTTATCTGGTACAATAACTTTGTAAAGGATTCTGAATAGGAAGTTCTCATTCATTTTCTTAACGCACACTTTCTGATACAACCATCCTTTGTGGAGGATGCTTACATTTTCTTGTCTGTCATTCAGCTGGTCAGCAGATAACCTTCTTATCCTAGTATTCTCCAAAATTTTCCAAATAGAACTTATCCTTATCTAAATTGGATACTCCAAGTGCTGCTCTGAAATCTTTCCCTCGTGTAGCTGAGAGCTAGTGACACCACCTGCTTGCTGAGGCTTATTTTTTTGTTTCAGAAAAAATAAAAAGTAAACCAGAGCAAAAAACATTAAAAAAAAAAGGCAGCATTAGAATCCTTCAGAACTCCAGTATAATGTAATTTACATAGACAAGCTTTGTTTAAAAGAGTATTAATATTGTAACCTAAGGCAGTGAAAAGAGGGAAACCATAGGACAGGATTAAATACAAAATAAGTATGCACAATAGGTAATGCTAAGCAGGTTTTCCATCATTCCTGGCCGTTGGAGGTTTGTTCATTAATAGATTTAGGCTTAATGCTAAATCATAAGATTTATGGTATGGGAATGCTTCATTTTTAATTTTACAAGTCTTACCTGAATATAAGACAACTGGGACCAAAACAGACTTCCAAGAAAGAAACTCTTACCTTCCTGCTTCACTAGCACTGCAGTGCTGCTATGAATTTGCAGAATGTTCCTCTGTCATGTTTGCTCTCCTCTTGTGAATCTGAGGTCGTATTATACCTCTGTTGAATCATGTCACAAGGAAATGTAGCAGCTTATACCGTAAATTAAAGACCCAAATACAGTAGGATTTCTGAGAATGACAAAGAGCTCCTTCTTAATTAAAGGAAAACCTCCTGTTGTGTTTCTTATTTTTAAAATTAAGTCCTTTTTATGCCAAAAGGTAGGGAAAACAAACACTAATGTACTGGAAGCTAATAGATGTAATATACATCTACTATTCACTTTAATTAAAAAAGTGTAAACTCATAAAAGCAAAGACCCAAAACCAACAATAGATTACCAACAGAGGAGAAAGTATATTTTCTGAAGGAATATTTGCATGTCCTGTGTAAGTACTGTACATGTACAGTGCAGTACAGTATATCCTGGGGCTTTTGATATTTACATTATAGTCATTGCAGGTGCAAACTTGCCATCCATAGTAAAGGCAGGTACAGTGATGCACATTGAGGTCCTGGATCCTTAGCAAGTCTGGTTTATGATATGCTTGCATACACACAGGGATCAAGTGCAGGACACAGGGAAGTCTTTAGCTCTGTTGAGGCCAATACTTGCATCCCTCTCCATGGCAATATGTAGCATGCTCTTCTCCCAGTCATACTCACACCTGGGAAGAGCTGTATGCAACACCCAGATCAGCAGATGTACACAGCCATATGACTGCAGTGGTCTGAAAGCGGAGTGTTCTTTTTATTGGGGTATTTTTTATTTATTTTATAATTTTTTCCTAACTTTTACTTTTTTTGTTGTTAATTTAAAACTTTTCATCAGAAGTTTCTTTCTGACTAAAAGAAATTAGATTAACTTTGCTATTCCTAAGGTTAAAATATCATTGCTTTGAAAGGCTGAAAGCTAAGACTATCACCAAATTAAAAGAGTAGCATCAATCTAAAATTGCAAGCTGTGATTGATTAAATTGTGGGATCATTAGGGTAATCATTTAGCATTGCATTGAAAGTATAAGAATTTTCACCTTCAAAGTTCATATGAGGAATTAAGAAGCTGAACTGAACATGTGCTAGACTGTAGATGTCTAGCCTTTGTAAGCATTAATGTATGCTCTCCCTTTACACCCTTTTCTACTTCATGTTCCTGTGTAGGGCTGAATGGAAACCTTACAAAGAGAATCTCCTAATGAAATGTTTGTTTCTCTCTACCCATGTATCATTCTCTTTCCTTTCATCATAGCTTTACATTGCAGGATCTCCAAGTGTTTGTTCTTCATATTATTGAAGCTTTAAAAAAGAAAACCAAAAAGATCAGAAAAAAATTTAAAAAGAATTAAAAACTGATGCTCTCTTGGTTGAGTTTTTGTTTTATTTTGTTTCTTTGCCTTTCTAACAGCAAAAAAGAAAAAAATTATTTGAGGTTATTTCAAACTGGTCACAAAGACTGCAAATTGTATTCACCGAACAAATAAGCTTTAACATAGGATGGCTGTAATGTACTCTTTTGTGTTTACAAGCCAGCCTGCAGAGCATGCTGTCACTTGGAAAATTTCTACCTGTTGTTCCATTTACAAGCAAGGGAATAACAGATCATTGCAAGAAGAGGAAGAATTATTTAGAAAAGGTTATAGGTAAGACTTCCAATTAACTCAGCTAGCACAGCTATTTTTGAAATTTTGAACTTTTTGGTAGTCTTTCCCATTATTAGACTTACACATAGAGTATCAAAATTCAGATTTCTTCACAGTGTATTATCAGGTACAGGTTTTGGTAGGTAGTAGATAGTTTACTCTCTATAATGAGGTTTCCTGTTAGTGTACTATCCACGAGCCCTTGCCTTTAACCAGTTTGTTGTGCAGTATGGATCTTGGCCCTCTTGACACAAGAATGTATATGTGGGCTTTTTGTTGACTATTATCTAGTAATCATAGTTTTCAAAGCATTAGTTTGAGTGTGCTAGTTGTAATATCTCCAGTATGATAGTTTAAAAATCAACAACTTGCTGTTGCATTTGCATATTTGTGTAACTTGGTGGGGAAAGAATGTAAGACATACGTTAATGCTGCTTCTTAAGCAACTAGGATGTATATGTCTTTTTGCTGTGTAGCTTAACCAAAGTACATAATGTCACCCAATCAACATTTTCATTTCTATGCCCAAGTTCATACTAACCTCACAGTTTTCCTTCTACAGAAAGATGTCTAGTATCTTGCTGTTCCTTAACATGATTTTCCATTTTCTATTCTGGGATAGGGCTGAAGAGAAGCTTCTAAAAAGATCTCTTAATGAAATGTTTATTTCTCCTTACCTGTCTCTGTATACTCATGTTACAGCTTTAACACATAGTATCTCTAAACTAAGTGTGTTCCCTTTATTTGGCCCTGGTGTTCCTTGGACTCTTCCAGAAGACTCCTCCATGACTCAGTTCACTTAAACAGCAGGAAAAAGCCTCTTCTGGATGTAGTTTCAAGATATGGCTTGATCCCAACTGACCAGTTTGATATTGCTCATATGCATATTAGCAAAATATGGCAAAACAGGAAGATACAAGCATTCATCCCAAGCCCATCTGGAAGAAAACTGAGATAGTCCAAATATCTAATGTAAAAACATTCTGAATTCACCTTACACTTTCAGAAATACAGCTCAGGATGATGCTGAGAGCCTGTCTCAGCATTTGTTGTTGTCCCCTTAACTTTTAAAAATAAGCTTGATCCTCAAGGCTTAGAAAATTGCATGCCACAGACTTAGGCAGTTTAGAAATATACAATCATACACCTCCAGAGCTGTAAAACATTAAAACTCTAAAGCTCTTAATACTACTGCCTAGAATCAATGTTTCATTTCCTAAGCTCTCTAGTAACTGGTATATTTTTTTTACTAACCTGGAGTGATGCAGATTGCTCATAAAATACCAGCTGTTTTAATGTCTCTCTTGATAATGTTATCTTATTATGTGGGGAAACATTGTGATTGATTCAGTAGTAATCATCAAAAAGAAGGTCAAATTAATAAACAGCAGTAGCAAAAAGAAAGCACAATATGTTGAAAAGAAAAAAAAATTGTCCTTCAGAACATGGACATGGTTTAGATATGCAGATTTGGACAACATACAACATACAACATTGTGCTTGTTTACATTGCATGCAGTTATACCCATCTCTGTGACTTTACCAGGTATGTAGACCTGCACCATGAACATATTCTGAGCCCTGTAGCAACATGCAGTTTCCTTTCTTTTTAGAAAGGCTCTAGAGACTGAGATGGGCATCAGCCTTAGGCAGTGCTGGGTTGCAATACTACTGTCTTACTACTCATAGCACCTTTCTGCTTGTGAATCCAGCCATCACAGCAAACAAGAGAAAAGAATTGTGCCCTTGCTATTAAATGTAAGGGTCTATTGTAACATACTGTAAGCATTCACCAACATACATATGCCTAAATGAGAAATAATATCTTTCTAACATACTTTCAGATTCTTCTACCAGGACAACAAATTGTGAAACTTAATCAAAAACTGAATGAAGAAAGTGCTAGGCTGTCTCTAATAAAATCCACTTTTCATGTGTTAAGACAACAGTATCAGTCTGACTCCCGGCTGAAGATTATTTTTACAAGCTTGATGCACAAAAAAAATTGATGGTTTTGTAATCTGAACATCATTACTTCCAGGATCTGATAAGAAGATAATAAAAGTTAACCTGGATAAGAAATAGGCAGATTCTGGCATACATCCAGGTTAATGTAAGGACTGTCATGTTGCTGTAATATTTTTCTTTGATCTGCCAAAAAGTTGGCTACCTTGTGCTAGCTAAAGTAATTTAAAGACTACATTTTTTTCTTTCTGAAATCTAGGCTACTGGTGAAGGTGAAGGCATGTTCAAAGGGGGTTTAATTTAAGGTTTGAGATGCTTATCAGCGTATTTATGTTTTTAATGAATATCATACAATAAGCTAAATCTTATAATCTGATATTCTTTCTGAATTCATACAAGCACTCTACCACTGTAGAGTGTTTTTATGCTCATAGAAACAGTCTAGAAGAGGTTGAGTGTTTTTATGCTCATAGAAACAGTCTAGAAGAGGTTGTTCACCAACAGACCTGTCTTACCAGGACAAAGGGAAATGTAAATGTAGTGTATGTAATGGCAAAATTGGTTCCTGACACAGCTGGTTTATTTTGTACCTAGAAAAAAAAACACTGACATTGCAAGTACCATTCTACCAGTACCAAAAGTGGAGGGGGGAAGAAATACCTGCTCAGTTTCTATACTGTATTTTGCCAGTGTGCTAGACATGTTCAGAAGCTTATCTGTAAGACAGCTATGGAGAATCATTTAACTTTGAAGCATTCATCCTCATCATAGTAACATTTGTTCACTTGGACATTGCAAATCAGTAACTGGGAATGATTGGGGGAACATTGTGACAAAACAGTCTCTCAAAATATAAACCTTAATGAAGTGGATATTGTGTACATTTTGTTAAGTTGGCTAGATTCACATGTTTAATTCTAGCAACAATTTGCTGCTGGATGTGTCTTTTTAGTGATTCAGATTTCTGTGGGCATCTTTTTAAACTCAGGTTTAGGCAGAATAAGTTTTGAAATATAGGAGTTTCCATATGTGGAATTTATGGCACTTCTCAGTACAACATGTTGATGACTTTGTTTCTCTAAGTTCATTCTATGTTGTTTACATCTTTCGGTAAAGATGCAGAGCCTGTATCCAATACCTGTGCTTGAACTGCAGTATAGCTTTTTAGAAAAGCATCAATCTTGACATCACTGGCAAAATGTAGCTCTTTATTTTCAGTAGTTAATTACCCTCCTTGGTTAAAATTAAATACCTTTCTGAATTTATTTGTATTCAGCTTTCAGCCACTGGACCTTTGGTAATTAGGCAGGAGATAAACTCTTCTACTGTCAAACTTCCAGTTCTCATATTAGATGTGAGGCTATGACGAAGTCTCAACCTCTTAACCTTCTCTTTGATGAGCTAAGTAGATTAACCTTCTTGCAGTCTCACTAGAAGGCTTCTAATTCTTTAATCATTCTTGAAGCTCTGTTATGAACCTTGTCCAGTTCTTTTTGAAGTTTGGATGCTTGAAACAAGCGCAGTGATCCAGCCACAGTTACACTGGTGCAAAACATAGGAGTAATATATAGTACTTTCATCCCCCACAGTCAAGTTTTCTGAGTAAACTGGGAGTTGGACTGCTTCATTTTATACAGATGAAACACAGAGACCCCATCTTACCCTTGAGACTTACTGTCTTTTTGCCTTGCTATGTCCATGGTAGCATTCTGATTCTAATTCATAGTGCTGCTTTTCTGCAGACTTGCTAGAAAGGGGTTTGGTGGGTTTGGCAGGTTTCAATTTAGCTTTCACATACAGCTCTCCACTCTGTACAACGCGTAAAACTTTTTTCCTTTGATGATGGTCCATTCTAGAGCCAATATGTAATCAGCTGTGGCAGTGAATTGACATTTCAAATAGCCACATTGAGCTTCCCTGTAGTAGCAGGGTGTGTGTGAGCTAAGAAAAGGAAGCACCCTAAGGTATTTGCGGTTTTGTTCATGAATCCCAATGTGTTCCTGGGCTGGGAAAGTAGGAACACAAAATTGTTGTGTGTTGGTCCTCTGTCAGCCTCTGTCATCCTAAAATGGAGGAGTGGCTAAATCAACACTTGAATGGCACACAGAAATAGACCAAAGTTAATGTTTTACTCTTTTCTTTCCAAGTTCTTAACAGCTGTAAGTAAGCCCTTCATGGTGCTCTTTTCCAATATCATCTATTTTGTAGTCTTTTCTGTTCCCATAGTGTTCTTACCACCCATAGATCTGTTAGTATGCAGGGTTATTTAAGAGGTACAGTTCAATACCGGTTCTTGCCATTTGACCCCATTCTGGTTTGGCCAAATTCCCAAGTCTGAGAGTGAAATCAAAGCTTGATGAAGTCAGAAGATAACTCTGTTGTGCCAGGGTTAGGCTCTTCCTTCAGGCTTTTCCTGCAAGTTCTCAAAAGAAAGGCATTTAAGTAACCTGCTGTCTATGACTCACTACTTACATTTTTTTCCTGTGCATTTTTAACTTGAAGGTAGTATTTCAAGTGTAGACTAGTTGTTTTGACCCTTACACTGCTCTCCACTTTCAGGAGTGGTGTCACTCCCACACAGTCTACAGTGTGAAGTGTACACACAGTGTAAAGACCAAGTGTACTATAGAGTACTTTGCTGTTTGTTGATAAATAGGGTGTGTGGTTTCATACAGAGAACTCACAGAAGGTCAGTCCTTGGCTTCCTTCACTAACAAAGAGTTGTGTCCATTGGAAGGGAAGGAGAGGCTAGCTTGCATTGGGCTTACATAAATCTGAGGTATAGAATAACTTGTCCAAAGTGAATGTATGTATGTAGGATGAAATTAAGGAAAAAAACCCAAAACAGCACAAATTGAATACATTATGACTAGCTGAGGGATATTATAGATAGTTTGGTTAGAAGATGTGTTGTGGTAGGATTTACTTTAATGCAGGAAAGTAAAGCTTTCTTTTCATTCAAAAGTGTTCATTGAGCTTCTAACATGTACCTCAGGTTTTCTACAAACACATACAAACAACCTTTCAAAGTTTTGTGAAAACGTATTCTTGTTTTAAGGTTGAATAGTATCCATGATGGAAAACTTAAAAGAAATTGAACAATCACCAGAAGCAGAAAGCTGAAAAATGCAGTTGCAGATATAGGTCTCAAGTGTATTTTTTTTTTTGTCAAGCTTGCAATGACTTTGAGAATGAACGAATGAATCTGTGACCAATAACACACACAAAGGGAATAGACACCAGTTTTTCAGATGTATTGTTGAAGGATAACAGGAAATGCTATGGAAGTTTCAGCTGTAAGAGATAATGTTAAGCATGCTATTTTTCTCCTTATTCTCATTTCTATATATGGACTATGTTCTCATTTACTGTACATCTTAGACATATTATATGCTTCAGGAAAGCATCTGCTTGCCTTGGTTTCCTTGCCACTTTTCATTAGCAGTAAAGTAGCAATATTTCTGGGTATTTCGTTTTATGGTTTTCTTCTTCCAGTAGTAATCTCTTAAGAGAAAGCAAACTGGAAAAGCTAACAGTGTTCATCAACTCTGTATGGGTTAAAATTAGTCTTTCCAAATGGGAATGGTCAGTAATTTCACAGAAAAAAAAGTCCACAATGTGATAATGAACTGTTGATTAAGCCTCTGGTTATGAAATTGCACAATCTTTATATTTTTAGATTATTTTGTGGTTCAGAAACGTCATAATTAGTGCTGCTATTAGAATTTATACTATCACATTTGTTAAACACTCCAGCAAGGGGCAGTGCAGGACACAGAAAGCCGTCTTCACAGTAAATCAAGTCCCCTCTAGAGATGTCTTTGTGTTTGTTTATCATAGAAGTTCAAGCAAACACTCTTTTGTTATTGGGCTATATGCAATTTCTGAGATGGTGTTAAAAAGACAAAACGCCTTTCTTAAAAGCAATTAATGATTGTACATCATCCCTTAGTAATTCTACTATCTATTAATATATTAGAGTAATATATATTAAGCACATCTAAGTCCAGAAATAGAACACAAGGTTAGGGCTGCAGAATCAGACCTGTCACTTTTTATCTTTCAAAAAAACAACTATATGAATTTTTTTCAATATTCGTGCAGATAGGTGAAATTAATAACACATCCTGTCTATATACCCTGCTACAAGCAGCAGACAGGCAATGATTTGCAGCTTTATGCAAGTCAATAGAAAATGTCAATCAGACCAAAATTTCATTCAGAATCATTTATAGAGCTAAAGAAGACCTACAAATAAATTTTTCATTGTACAAAGGTGTTTTCTGTAATGGAAGGAATTTTGCCTTGCTCTTACTCCTTGCAGTCTGATCATGTCAGCGGGACAAAAAAAGGTATAACAGCATGCATAAGCTTTGCTCAGGGTGTTTTTCATCTCACTTTACATTTACCTCCTGATTTTCTTAGGGCAATTATTAACCCAATGATTGCTAGTGAATTCTGAAATATATGTGTCACAGAATCAGAACCCTGTTTCTCTGTTAAATTCTGAGCTTAGCAAAGCCATTTTGTGAGAGCAGCAACCTATTTGGTAATGGTGCAGCAGTCTATGAAATGCCATCAGACCGAAAAGATGAAACAGAGAAGTATAAGTATGTTCTGAAGTAAACTGGACATTCTGTTTGTAATAGCTTAGATAAATTCACCTTGTCAGAGCCAGTAATGTCACTGACCTGAGAATCTAATTCTAGTTGGCTCCTATATATTTAGTTATATTTGTTTTACTTAATTCTACTGTATGAATCAAATTTTGCAATTCCTCCAGTTTGAGCGAGCCTTACCTTTTTTTAACCCAGGAGTTTGCATTTTCCATTTGAGAAATGCAAGTGGACGGGCTGGTGTGAGCTTAGTGTAGTTCTAGGAGTGACAGACCCGGGTGCCTAGGGTGTTTTGAGGATGTGCAAGAACATATATGGGTTTTCTACACCAATTGTTTGGAAATTTAAGACAAAAATAATTAGTCTCTCAAGATTAGCTGTGTGTTAATTATGCCCAACCTCCTGTTCCTCATTATAATTCACCTGTTTTAATTAAATGCTTCACAACATTTAGTTTTCAATAAGAAGTCTGAATGTCCTCAGTGGGCTGGGTTTTAGTACTGAGCGTTAGTATGGTAGGTTTGCACCCTTTTCAGCAGTCAGTAATGGGTAGAGGGCCTTTCTAGTAGCAGAGTGTTAACACCACTCAGTGCCTCAGACCCCCCAAAAGGAAAAAATGGCAAAAGTCAGTTAAACTTAATCTCAGTGTTGTGTCAGTTCACTAACACTTCATATTTAAATGGATCTTGAAGATCAGTTAATAATAAACCCTGAATGGATTCAGTTAGGCAAGTTCCAGGCTTTCACTGTGCTTGTACAAAGAAGTTGTCTCACTCCCCAGTTTTATTAAAATAAAACATGACCTGCAGTGGAGCTGACAGCTGAGAAGTTAGGTTAGAAATCAGGCTGTGATGGTAGAGCAGGCTGAATGAATATTGCCATTCGACTTGTCAAGGCAGAGTGAAAAACAAGGCTTGATGAATAGCAGAGCTTGGCCAATGTATAGTAAGGATGCAAGAACAGCATGAGAGTACCCAGGCCAGCAGTACCTACAAAAAGACATGCCATAGCATGTTAATTTTCCAATGTCATGTGGATGTGGGCTTTCATTAACAAAAAAATACCAGAAGTTGAATTATGGATATTCAAAATGAGAGGTGTTTAGTTAATATCTGCAGCAGAGACAAGCAGTCACGGTAAACAGAGTGGAACCTAGATCGCGAGCTTTTTCCCCCAGCATGGGAGTTTCTGGGCTAATGACAGCCTGGCTGGGTGGCAGTAGTATATGGAGTTATAACCACAAGGATTATTTTAACCCACAGTCTTTTGCTGCAATCACTTAATGCTGATAAAATGAGTTCTCAGTATCTACTTGGATCAACTGATAGGTGATCCTTTTGAGCGATTCTTAGCATGTAATTCTCCCTCTCCAGGGAATACATTTCTCCGCAGCCTTACATGGCAAATATCATTGGCACAGTAGTAATGATGTCTTGTGATTTGCTTTCTCATCTTGATGAGATGCACAGAAGATGATCTGGAGTAACATTTTGGGCACTTGAAGACTGAAAAATAATAAATATTTCTGAGAAGATAGAATTTTTTTTTAATTTCTTATTAGGGATAGCCTCAACTATTTTCCAGATCAAGATGCCTCAGATACAGAACTGCATCTCTTCACAATGGTAGTAAAGGGGAAATAAGAGCAGATCCGGGTTAAAATAAAGGTATCAGCACTGTGTAGTATGATTTACGGTTTTTATTTTTCAGTTAAGGTTATGGTAAACCTACATAATTACTCCTTGCATATAGAAGAAAGGAGGTCAGTGTGTACTATAGAGGAGTTCAAGAAAATAATCTATCTTAAGAAGCAATAAAGCTATACTAATTCTTTAAAAAATGAGCAGCTGTGGAGAACAGTAGTTGAATTACAAAGAGAAGCAACAATGAGGTTGCTTCTGCAGAGGACTGCAGAAGATCTGTCTAGTGGCCTGGGTTTCTCTAAGCTTTAGCATTTACAGAGGTGGTGAGCAAATTAGGATGCAAATGCCTGACAAGAAAATGCTGGGCACCAGTCTCAGCTGTGGGTTATTGCTGCAAGCTAGTTATACAGAGCACACACCCAGCAGACCAAGGAAGAGCCTCTATCACAGTCCACTCTGTAGTCTTGTGGACAGGACACCATCAAGCCTCTTAGACTTCAAACCAGATCAGCCAGCTTTGTTTTGGTTTGTAGTCAAGGTACTTAGTGTCTGCCACTGCTATTTTCCAGTGCCCTTGTAATTTGGCAGACATACCGGAAATGTCTAAAATCCTCTGTTCTCCAAAAGAATTGTTTTAGTATCGATACCTTATGAAGAAAAATGCCCAGTCTTCAAGGTGGTTTTGTTTCCTTACGTCTGGACTGTCCTCTTAGTAATGGAGGGAGATGTTTTAATACTATTTAGGCGCAGGATATTTTAAAGGTAGATCAATAGAGAGCATGCCCTTTTAGCTAAGTACACTGATACAACCTTTCTAACATGTTCTTAATAAAAACTTATTGTATTGAGAAGAATCTAGCTGAATAGGTCAGAGCTATTATTCTGTTGCTTTGTACATTTATATGTAAGTATATATATATCTGTTCTCTGAATAAAGTAACTCTTGTGTAATAATTTATTTGTGCCTAAGACAGTATAATGTAACATGAATGAAATACAGTTCAGGATGAGCTTTCACTGATTATTTTTGAATGCACTTCAACAATTCAAATACGGTACAGTCATATTCTATTACAACACTGACCAGAAATAATGCATTATATTCTATTTGATCCATCTCATTCCTTCAGGCCTGTAAAATACTAAACATGAGTAACTTTATCCCCTTCAACTGGATCTACTCACAGGAAGCAATTACATGTATGCATTGGTCTTTTTAGGATTAGTTGTAAGAGTGAAAAAGGCGACATGTTACAATTGTTATATATGCTTTGAGTTGAATTACATTCAACTCAAAACATATAACGCAATGTAAATAAACACTGAAACCCATGTCTCTGACTGCAGAGGCTGTTATATGAAATCTTCCTTATCTGTGAGGAGGCTTTTGGAAAAATCTAGTTTGAATGCTGAAATGAGTTGAAAGTAGGGAACAATGCATTTAAAGCCTGTAAAGGTTGATACTTAGTGAAATGTAGGTCAGTCAGATTACACCATACAGTCTTAGCTGCTGTGTTTTGTCATGTGCCTATAATAAGAAAAACCAACGCATGTAGCAGTTATGCTAGAGAAGCGTGTTTTTCTCCTGAGGAGGGAAGATTGATTGATCGATTGATAGGAACGTGGCCGTGCTGAATCGGAGCCTGGTGTTGACTACCTAAGCTCTGAGAAACGAGGGACACCGTGCAGCACAGGTTAGTGAGGGAATGGACTGCACAGCACAGATTTTTTTTTCTGAAAAAACTTGCATTTGGAAAACTGCTTTCCCTTGACTTAGAGATAGTTCACAAGGGTCAGGTGGTAAAAACTACACTTACAAGCCAAGCAAACAAACCTTCCTCCTCCAACACCATCTCTGCATCTGTCTGTCATGTGCCAGTAGAGCATGTTAGTTCTCTGACTCCATCAGGCTCTGCATCAATACCCTCACACAGCATCCTTCTTCTTTTAGAGGCTTATTTATAATTTTCCTCAAGCAAGTGGGTGGATACCAGAGATAACACAGCAGCTGATAAAGTGCTATGTTAGATTGCGTTTTCTTAGGTGTAATGTTTCTCATCAGCAAAAGCATTTAAGTCATAAATAAATTAGAATGGCCGCTATTAAAATGTTTCTGAAGTTACATCAGAACTAATTAATTTGATTACAGTGCTGAAGATGTAGTTCTCATTTTCTTTATCAAATGCTGTCATTTTCCCTGAAACCTGACAGTTATATGTGTTAAATTGTAATACATAGTGGATTCTGTTGTTTTAATGAGTGAAGGGTTGTGTACTTGCTAATAAAAATCACTTAAGAGCAAATGAATTCCAAGCCACTCAACATTTTTTGAGTCTTACAAGATTTCCTTAATCTTGTATCTTCTCATATTGCTTTCTGCAAGTCACATATATCTTTTGGTGATAATTATTCAACAAGAATTCAGTAGCTGCTTCAGAAAGGTAAGCTGCTTGCTATTATTCTTCTAAACAGTGTGGGAAAGGCTGATGCTTATCTCTGGGAAGGAATTTAAATGGTGTTCACATGGCTTCATATGAGTCCAGAGAAGTCTGAAGGAGGGAGATACTGGACATAATGAAATACATAGTGCAGGTGGAAGGGAACATGTTGCTAGAAATGGTACTGAATCTTCTTAAAGTAAAGTGATGGGTAAGGAAGAGCTCAAAAGGGACCGCCGTGCAAGGGCAGAATGCTTACAGGGGTACAAGATGGTTTCTAAGACTCAGGCTGCACAGCCACTGCTTTCAGGGCCATGGACTTTCTCAGGCACAAGCAGCAGTGCTCCACAGGCACCAGTATATATTTCACAGACCTTAGCTGGACCTTCACCTTCACAGGCTGTCTCAGGCAGATGCTTGTGTTCCTCTGTCTCCTTTAGTGACAGCAATGTCACTGGCAAGCAGGCCAAGTTGATTAAAGCATATGTTTAAAGATATGATTTTACCTTCAGTTTTGCATCTTGGGAATGGGGAACAATGCTCCTGTCTGTCATCTTCTCTGCTGACAAATTGTTCTCTCCATGGCAACTTTTTTAACTCTGTCCCTGTCCTCTTTGGAAAAGGAGCTAATGGAGTCAGCTTTGAACTACATCTCTTTGCTGGTACAGTGTACCTACCCCACTTGTTGGCATCTCCCATAAGCTGGAGACAATAGGACAGGCTAGAGATAGGTTCCTGCTGTCAGACTAGAAGCCATGCTGTAAGACACTTCTTACAGCTCCCTCTAGGTAGCCAGGCTGCAAGAATCATTGCTTCCAAATGTCAGTGTTGTGTGAGAGGCATGACACTTGACAGCTCTCTCAGTTTAAACAAAAGCGATTTTCCTGCTGGAAACAGACCCAAGTAAAGGTAAGCACATCATGATGGTGCTGATTCACACCACGGGAAATTTATAGGCTTGTCCTTGAAATGGGCACTTCTTCTTCCACAGAAAATTATGGTATCTTACTCTCTGTGTTACCTCCAGGGATTGAAAGGAGTTATTCATTCATTACACATTTATGAGCTTGGTTATTCATCTCCTAATGCATCTAGGAGTAAAAATGCCTATTTACTTAGATGATGTGTCGTGGTTTAAACCCACGCAGCTCGTTCACTCACTCAACCCCCCTGGCTTGCCCTCCC
>NDXB01017871.1:6789-26452 GCA_002631895.1 Agapornis roseicollis
AAAAAAAAACCAAAGAAAAAAACCCAACCAAAAAAAAGAAAACCACCCCCCCAAAACCTTCCATGTTTTGTTCAGTTTACTGTCTGCTGGAAAAAGAGAAAAGCTCTTTCCAAAGAGCAGAATAACACCCGAGCTTAGGGTTTTCCACACCTGAAGGGATGTGAGAGTATGGGGGCAAGATCAGGCCCTTAATGAGAGTACTGAGGAGTTTGCCATATGCACAATGCCAGAATGATAAAATGTTAATGAAGTGAAAGTATATTAGTGAATTATTAAAATTTCACTCCTCTCTGCAAAGCACAGAGTGAGAAAAACTCAGTGAAGATAAAGATAAAAATAGGATCAAAACATTTGGATCCTTTCTCCACCTCCAACAAAAAAAAGCTTTGCAAAATCTGGTGTTAAAATAACATATTAATTGGGTAGCTTCTGCAAATGATCTGCTGTAAAATCCAGATCAAAACAAGTTGGAGTTGGGGGTAAAATGAGATTTAATCCAGTTAAATCTGATGGGTCAGACTTTCAGCTTCATCCCGTTTCCAATAACCTCTTGCAACCCCTGTAATGCCTCTGCTTCTCTCCAAAGCAAGCCCCGCCAGCAGTTAAATTGGCAACAAGAAGATCTTACTGAGAGGAGTAACATGGAGCATGGCTAGGCAAGGATGGGTCAGGCTGGGGAGCTCACATCTGCTCGCTGTGCCGAAAGCCAACTTTATCCAGGGAAAAGGCTGGCCTCTCCATAAAGCCCAAGAGCAAAACCAAAAAGGATCTCTGTGGCAGGGAGCCACAGAGCTGCCAGGAGTTAGAACAGAGAGCCTGGAGAGCCTAACACAGGAGGCAGTGTCGCAGGAGACGCAAGATGCTGCTCAGTTCAACGGGGCAGGCACAAGTCCTGCACAGAACTACACTAAAAAGAGCAACAGCTTTGCCATACAGTATTAAGAAGCAATTTCCAACAAAGCTGCCATTCTGTGAAATGCTTTCCAGAATCTAGCTTGGATTGCCTTGTACGTAAAGCCCCGTCTGTTAGGAAGTCTGGTGTATTTTCCTTGCAACAAAAATAAGTATGCCCAGGCATCGTGAGCGGGCTGTATCAGCAAATAGGTGGCAGGTAAGCAGCATGCAATTGGTCTCCCACAAGGGAACCTCACACTGACCCAAGCAGAGCTCACATATAGGGTCCCACCACATCCCAGGACGTGGGAAGTGGGCAAAGGAAGAAGCCATTGTGTGCCAAAACCATCCCACTCCTTAAATAATACCAAGCTTTGTTTGGCTTTTACCTATTTTCAGTAAAAACACCCAGTGTTGGCAACGTCACTGTATCAGCTAGCACCCAGGTAAATTCCTGCTAATGCTGGAAAAAACAACATCAAACAGCTAGGCAGATTGCTCCTTTCAGTGGCCCCTACCAACCCTGACCACAGGCCACAGCCTTGCCGTTTGTCTGTCCTGCAGTCAGTGCCAACACAGAGAAAGACCATCTCTGCAGAGAAATTGAAGAGTGACAAAATACTGTCCAGCACCGTAATCACTAGCTTTACCTCCAGCAGGCTTAGCCTGTCCCACTTTTGCAGACATTACGGAGTAGCTGGGCTTTAGGGAGTTTTGGAAGAGCGTAACATGTCGCTTCTGTTCATCCCCAAGACAGGCAGGTAAAAACTGACCCCTGGCACACCAGCAGCACCAGCACCTGGGCTGGGCCAGGGTGGTTGTACCTCACCTGAACCACTTGGAAGTCGTGTGTCCAGACCTCATGAGCCTTAGACATTCCCCAGACCCTCTCCCCAGCCACCTCTGGAATGGGGCTATCCCACCATTCTGTGTCTACCCCCAAGGATGACAACCAGGTGCAGGGACCTCTGCTCCCTCATGGGCTATGCAGGCAGCCAAGGTGCAAACTTCAGGCTAGGCACCCAGCTCTGGACAAGATCAGTTAAAAGTCCCGTGGTTGGCAAAGGCACCTGAAATGCTACAGTGAAATTAAGGAGGGTCTGAGTCGCCCTGATGCTTGGCAGCGCAACTTCGGGCACCTTACATGCAGTAGGATTTCCAAAGCCTAGGAGTCGCTTCCCAAAAACTGCCTTGCCTTCCAGAGCTTCAGGGTGGCTTCCCAGAACCAGCTGATGGCTTCCGAATAAACATGGCTCTAAATTTTACATTTAAACGAAATGCTGTTCTGCTAAGATCCCCTTTTCCCTTTCTAGTTCTCATTATTTTGTTACAGTTTTGCCTTGGCCGTGAGAGCAGGTAACAAGCCAAATGCAGCTTCATTAGAAATATGTCAAAACGGAGGACAAAGTCCTGCTGCGCTGTGTTATGTCCAAAGTCATGAACTGGCAAATTCCAGCATCACCCAGGACGGTCTTGTTTCAGTCCAGCCGAAGCTTCTGGACAGCCCTGGCAGCCTCTTCTGCCAGGAACAGCTCCTAACACCAAGACATCTCCTACACCAAAAATGACTGCTGGAAGCAATACAGCATACCAGGCAGTTTCTTACAAGTTTATGTAATTTTTCCACGTTTCCCCTTCAGAACCCCCTGCAAAAGTCCAGCTTAGCATCATACTTCACCATACTTCATCTTAACACACATACAATCACAATACTCCATTGTGAGCCGACACTGATGTTGATTTCCCTGAACACACCTACTTACATGAACCTGAAGAGCTAAACTTCAGCCCTCACCTTTAGTCTGGACCTTCATCCAAAGCCGTGTCCAATCTTACAAGCTTCCAACCTTGCATCCCAGCCTGACAAGGCTCAGTAAGTGACTGGTGCTTTCCAGAACCACTGCTTACATTCTCACCCCCAGCCCCACATCCCATATCCATACATGCGCACTGCACTGGCACACCAGCACAGGTGCACCCAGGAAATGCAGGCACATTTTCACAGGTTTAATCCCTTAGCAATTGCTAATTAAGGGACAATTAATGTGACTGCAAGCTCTGCTCCTAATTTGCCTTGCAACTGCAGGCAGTCCATGTGAAATGCTACGTTGTGAACATGCAACTTGTGTGGATATTAAAAATTTCATTTCTGTAAAGCGATTTACGATCCACGATGAAAGGCAGCTCAGAAGTGGAGGGACTGCCCCTATTAGTAAACTAACTGGAGCAGTTTTTGATCTTTCATTCTACGAGGAGGGGGAAGGCGGGGGAAAAAGCCTATGAATACTATTAATGAGGCTCAAAAGGTATAAATTGTAAATTGAACACTTTTGAAAACGTGGCCCCGAGAGGTTGGTGGGGTGTTTCTGAATAACAGCAACAAATGGCAGGACAACACGAGCATTTGACTCCATGTACGTCCCTCTGCAATGGCTGATACCATCAAACTTTTCAAAGCTAAACCCATAAACAGAGCAGCACAGACACAGAGGATGATGAAGGGTAAATCTAGAAAGTACCTAATCCAGCTCACTTCCTTCACTGGGTAAAAACAAGTAACCGACACACTTCCTGCAAGCGAACCTTCCTGCGGATAAAGGTTCTCCCGACAACAGGAAATTCACTTCTAGAAGCAAGCACACTTTCGCTACCAGGCCAAACTTTCTCTATTTGAACTCCATGGCAATTAAAAGCAGGATCTGGTTAAACAGATGTGAGCTGGATTAAACATGCAACTGCCCAACTCCCTGAACCTTTCCTGGACACAGGGAGGGGGTCCCAGAGCCAGCACCCTGGTGCCATCCCAGCCTAGCCAACTGGGACTCCTGGAGAAGAAGCAGGCACTGCTCCTTCCAGTTTTACCCACAACCAGACTTTAAAGCCAGGCCTTGGGTCTGTTGGATAGCAAGACCCAAGGGTGTGGGTAGACACGGGGCTGAGCACGTTCACCTCAGCACTGTGCAGGATTTACCTCCTGATGTGCACGACCTGCTCACCAGTCGTGAAGGACTGCAAGGAGTGAAATACACCAGCAAAGAGGCAACAGAGGTCAAACTGGTCATTCCAGGTTTCAAAGTGATGATTTATATAGTGGGTGAAGCACTCAAGTGCGTTTTTCTTGTTTTGGTCACTGAAAAATGAAGATTAAAGGTAGCAACAAAATGAAACATTTCAGAGAAAGCGCACTGACTGCTCAAAGACACCTCTCCATCACAAACATCTGAACCAACGCCTGCTGCCCAAGAAAATAAGCAAAAAGATTAAAACCTTTCTTGTGAGTTTGCAGTGAAATACCTCTCTCCTGCTCCAAAATCAAAATAGCTCTCTCCTTTCACACACAATAAACTTTCAATAGTCCAGCAAAGTAAAACTTCCATTTACCACAATAATGGGCTGGTTTTCTCATGCTGCATTCATCAGTAATGAAGGATATTTTATGCTCACATCTCTACTTTTGTACTAAAATTGCATGCTTTAACCAAGCAGTGATGTCTATATCAAAAACAATTGCACAGGGTTTCCCACAGCCATTTGTCCCCTTTAGAGGTTGGGTTTTTTTTCTGCAGGTGAGGCAGAGAAGCAGCCTTAATATTCAAGTCCAAATCATTACATTTTAATACAACTTTGCAATGTGAAGGAACACAGGGAGATCGAATCAAACCCGGCTCTCTTTCCCAGGTCTATGTAAAGAGATGTGTCCTGGTCATTTGCTCAAAAGCTAAGTCAACCCCTCACTACTTTGGTTTATAACCCACACGGCCCCTGGGCTTTGAGCCTTGCTGGTCCCCAGCCACAGCTCCCCCTGCTGCGGGCCCGGCAGGGGCAGGACACCCACCATCAGGAGGGCAGCCAGCGGGCACCGGGCAGGCTGTACCCTCCCGCCTCCTCCCGGGGTGGAAAGCGGGGGACGTGGTCCAGAGAGGGAAGAGGGGAGGCAGCAGCACGGGGTGTATTGTGAAATGACCTTGATTTGACAGGCATGTTCTCGTGTTTCAACAGATGCTGCGGGAAGGCGGCAGCAGCCAGGCGCTCTGCAGTCATTTCTGATGAGATGCACACTTCTTTCTTTCGCCCTTTTTTATTTTTTCAAATAAATGGGGGGGAGGGTTAGTCTTCCCAGTTTCCATGACAACAGTGTCTCCACTTGTCTGTTATTAGACACCATCCGCTTCCTGTGTCTAAATTTTTAAACCAATCAGAAAAGTGTTTATAGATTTCACAGCTCCTGGGACAGTCCCTCTCCTCCAAGAGCGCTACTTTAATGACACGTAACGCTTCGGCGGCCAGCGCTGCAAAGGCCCCGCGTTTTCGGCTACAAAGTGATGGCACGTTACACTGCCGGCTGGCTGATACGGGGGCTACGCTGGGGAAAGCAGGGGGTGCCGCCGCTTTACTGTGCCCCCGCAGCAGTTACCACGCTGGGCTCCGTTAAACCACACAAACTCATTTTCATCCTTGGCTCGGTTTTGTTTCTGATTCACCCCCCGAAACAGCGCAAGCCCTCGAGCCGCCGTTATCCCGCCGGAGTAACGGTCTGCCCTGACGCAAACGGCTCCGCCGCACCACACCGCCTGCTGCTGTTAAAGTTTCGGTAAACTGGGCTGCGAGCGCAGCCGTGCCGTGCCCGCGCCAACAGATTCCCACAGACACATCCCCGCCCGCAGCGCGGCCAGCAGGGTAACGGGTAACCCCTTCTCCGGGTAACCCCTTCTCCGGGTAACCCCTTCTCCGGGTAACCCCTTCTCCGGGTAACCCTCTGCGGCCAAGGAATTAATTCACGGCAAGTCCGGGTAAGTTGAGAGTCAGCGCTGAAGAGCAGCGAGCGGAGGGAAGCCGATGTGCAAACAGGCGAACACCTCTCCCGCCGGCTCTGACAGACCGGCCCCGCCGGCGGAGGATGCCCTTCAGGCGTGTGCACAGACACCGCCGGAGCCCGTGAAGTACCAAGCGGCTTCTCGCCGGGCACGGATCCAGCAGCCGGCGGCACGCAGGAACAAAAGGGACACGGCGGGTGGCTGCCCGCCGCCTGCCCCGCCAGCGCCCGCCGGGACCTGGCCAGGCTCGCCCGGCCGACTCCCTCCTTCCTGCCCTCCCGCCCGGCCGCCACAGCCGCGCGTCCCCGGCGCCACCAGGCACAGTTCGCTGCCCGCCGCCGCGCTGCCGCCTCCGCGCCGCCCTCCGCCTCTCCGGCGTGCCGGGGCTCGGCGGCGGGACGGGGCCGTGCAGCCGGGCCAGCCCCGCGCAGCCGCCGCCGCTGCCCGCCCCGCGGACCCCGAAGTTTGGCCGCGGCTCCGCTCCCCGGGGGAGGGCCGGGCGCGGCGGCCACCCGCGCACACGCACACGTACGCACGCGCTCCCGGTGACACGGCGAAACGCGGCGGCCGTTACCTCGTGGCGCGGCGCTGGTTCCCGCCGCCGCCGCCGCCGCCGCCGCCGCGGGGGTGGGCGCTGCCCCCGGCCGGCCCCGCTCCGCGCCCCGCGGCGGGAGGCAGCCGCAGCCCGCGCGCCGCCTGCGCCCCCCCAACCCCTGCCGGAGGCGCCGCGCCCCGCCGGGCCCTAGCGCCGCCCGCCCGGCCCGCCCCGCCTCGCCCCGCCCCGCCCCTCCGGTCCGCCTCCCGGAGCCGGCGGCAGCGACGGCGGGATCCCTGGCCGGGCGTCCCCGAGGAGCACTGCGGGGCGGGGGCAGCGCGGGAGCGAGAAGCCGGCGGGGCTGGGCTCGGGGGCGCTGCTCCTGCGGGCTCGCGGGAACGCCGCTGCGCCGGCCCCACGCCTCCTCCTCTGTTCCTCGCTGGGGAAACCCCGCTCGTGGCCGCGCTCCTGCCGTGCCGGCAGCCCGGGGTGCACGACCCCTGGTGAATGCCAGCACAGCCCGTGCCTTCCCGCGCCACCACGTTGTCGCTGTGAGCCACCTTCCTTCGCGCCGCCGGAGCGGGGCTTACACGTGTGGGAATCTGAGACGTGCAGCGCTAAAACTTAAGTTTGTTCCGGCCCTACCGGCCGCGAGCTCCAGCCGAGGCCTGGCACCTCCTTACACTGCGCTTTACAGCTGGAAACCGAGAAACGTGCCCGTGCCAGCAGAGCTTGCTATGAACGTGCACGCTGCCTCCTCCTCCTTGCTTCACTACCCCTTTGCAGCCCTCATGCCAGCCTCCTCTTGCTGCCTTTCCTGCCTTGCCCCCCATGGAAGCAGAGGAGAAGGAGCTTTGGTCGAGCTGGGAGCCGTGGGTGAGTGCAAAGGCTGGCAGGTCTTGGAGGGACTTGGCACCATCAGCACCATCACATGTCCGGGGAAGTACCAAGTCTGTAAAAGGCATTTAATTATTCATTGTAAACTTACCCTTCTCCAACCAGCCCCACAGAGTGACAAGGTACATGGGACTGCTGTAGTAATTATAGGAAAAATGTAGCTTCATCCATTTACTTTGCCATAATGGGGAAGTGGCTGGCTTGGGATGGGATTCTTTTTCCACCGGGTGGTACATTCTTTTCTTGAGACTGAGTGTGGACAGAGGGCAGAGCGACAGCTGTGTCCTGCCAACTCCTTTTCCTGGCTGTCCAAACTCCACCATTCCTGCCAGAGCTCCCAACCCCAGACCCAATGCGCTTTGGTACAGGAGGGACACAAAGAAACCTGCATTCTGCACCAGCATATTGCAGCCTTCGAAGGTCAACAATATACAAAAAGTAGCATTTTGATGATAAAATTAAAACAATAAATAGGAATGATTTTCTGTATCAAATACAGCTTTATTGGAAGAAGGGAATAGAAACACTGTTCTTCTGCCCTTTTTTGTTGCTTTCTCAGGATGGAATTTGAAAAGCCAGCAGAGGTTGAAGTAGCAGCATGATCCTTTCATTCCTAAAACTTGCTGGCATGAAGCTGCTCCCTGCCCCCACCGTGATCCCTAGCTATATCCCTGGGCACTGCTCCTCTGTGCAGATGGCCATACCCTCCTGTTGATTCCCTGGTGCTCACATCCTCAATGGATGGATGGGCTCAGTTTATTCCAAAGGGAACATAAAACCCTGGGGTATCCTGAGCAAAGTTACAGTTTTCACTTTGTAAGTAGTTTTGGTGACATAGAGACAGAGGCTTTCCCATCCCATAGGATTCCTGCTGTAACACACAGGTCCCTCGTTCTGTTTGGTTGGAAGTTTTCTGCTGACTGCTCTGCAATATGCCTAAGACTGCTGCAGGAGAGAGCAGCCCTGCTCATTCAGCGTCTAGCAGCCCTTACAACAAAGCCTTTACGGCAAAGGGCTGACACAAAATTGGAAGGCATGGAATAAACCCAACCCCTGGATTGTCTTCCAGGCCTGTATCCTAGTTTGGATGGGTAGCTATTGGCATGGTGGCTCTCAAAGTAGAAACACCTGATACAGTTTTAATGAAAGCACCCCAAGAGTAGCTGAGCATGGGTGCAGCTAGAGCTGGGGACCCCAGGTACCATGTTAGTTAGATATCTAATAATTGCTTTTTCATGTATAACTGTTTGCAACATTACCACATGAGGAAATCCCACAGACGGCAACAGGAGTCTCTACAAAGGGCAAAATCCTGGCCCCACTGAAGGAATCCCCAGATCACGTAGCCATCGTAGATACCACAGGTGCCAATCACCTTTTGCAGGGCTACTCCAGATCAGTGGTATAAGGAAGGCGTTTTTTCCCTTGCTTATCCATTAACTCTAAGCCAGGTAATTATCCTAATGAAGTCAGTAGTAACGTTTCTCTGTCCTTTGATCACGTTGTCTGAATTACTCCATGCCTGTACCTGTGCCAACCACAGCAATTTTAAGCCCCAGCCTAAGTTCCTGCAAAATTTAGCCACAAGTACGTGCATTTTCCTTCTTCTGTTGTTTGCTCCCAGTGATGCAAGCTTCATTATTCTTTCATTTCTTCCTCCTTCCTCCCACTCACGTATTTGAGGCTTTCTTACATGCTTTGTAGCTCTACTTGCCACCTCCTCCTCATTTAGATCCTTCCTAAAGAGTGTTTCAGAAGACCCACATTTGCAAGGGAAAACATTAATAGTGGAAACTTTCTCAGAGGTGCATTTTTCCTTCCTATGTCTCCAAGTGCGTCTTGTCTCTCTGTATCAATCTTAACTCTCCCACGTAGAGGGCCACTTTGTTATCTGTATCTGCTTGAAGAAATTAATGAAGATGAAGTTCTTACCTCTCTCCAAACAGGGGAGAATTTATGATTCATGCAGTGGAATGTTTTCCCATGTCCACATCAGTCCATTTTGTCCCTCAGGTTTCTCACTAAGCCTTGTTTCCTTGGAGAGGCTGTAAATCCAGGCTTCTCCAGCGGGCAGCTCCTGGGTTATTTCTGGTCTCGTGGCCTGAGTTTACATCCCCAGAGCAACCACAGGACACAGGTGACCCTTTTCCTACCTCAAGAAAAAGCATCCCTGCCTCTTTCCTCTCTGCTGCTGGCTCAACATGGAGCTTGCTCCAGAGAGAAATCAGAAGCCCTTTGCCACAGGGATCCCTCTTGGGAACAGCTCCAGTCCTGCAGGGGAGGCAGCTCAAAAGGAACTTGTCTGCACCTACAAAGCAGCCATAAGTCCTACTATAAAACCCACCACGTCTCTTCAAGGACTTGTTGTAGCACCATGTGGTTACTTACCAAGGAGCACAGTTAGGAGGTGTTGAAGATGTGCGCAGTACTCCACAGCTCCTGGTGTTATGTTGTCACCCCTTCCCCTGTTTCACTTCCAAAATTGGTTACCAAAGCTGGGATGGCTGGGGAGCTCCCAGGCCAGGTATTGTGGTTAATGGGGACCACATGAAAATGAACGTAGCTATGGAAGGAAACTGGCCACCGTATACTTGCTCATTGCTTCCAGAATGTCATTTACCTTTTTTGTTTCTTGAACAAGTTTGGTCTCTTCATTTGAACACAAAGATAAAAATGCCAATGCTTTAAGCCAGATCACGTGTTTTCAAGGGCCAGAAGATGTCAGTGACTTTTTTTTCCACTCAGCCATTTGCCATGTGTGTCTGACAGTACAAAACCATAACCCAAATGAAAAACTGCTCTTCCAACTTTTCAGATAACACATAATATACCTAGAGCCTCGCTTTTTTTGCATGCCTGTCTTGAGGACAAAAACTCACCTACGTAGTTCCAGGTGAATTTACTATTGCCTCTCAGATGTACAGGCCACACGGCCCAGACCCTGCACAGAAACACTTCTGTTTCCAGTACTGTACACCCAACCACTCTACCATGTAATTATGAGCCCCAGACAAAGTAGTGAAATACAGGGAGATTACTGTAATGACATTCCCTCTTGCATGCCTATGAATCAAGTCCCAGTCGCATTCCCTAAGGACAACCAGGTAGACCTGTTACAGTCACAGAGGGGTACTTAATTATGCACATATATGTGTTCTTGTACTACTTTTAATAACAGTAAGAGTCACTTTGAGCAAAAGATTTGGTTTTATGAACTAAAAGGATAAAACTGAAGTTCTCCAGCAGACAACGAAACCGGGTTTTTTCCACTCTCCCTTATGTTATTTTTTGTTAATATCACCCTTTAGCTTTATATTATCCTGCAAGTATTCGGGCTCATTAACTATGTTTCAGCTTGTACTTTGTGTTAATGGGACAGGGGTTTTGTAAAAAATATGAACACTTGAATGCTATGGCTTACATATTTAATAAAGTCATTAGTAGAATTACGTGTGAGGACTTCTAAGAAAGATGATGGTGTTGTTATGGTTACTGCTGTATCTCTGCCTGTCAGTGCTCTTTCTGACTTACCCTCCGCTTATGTCAGGCCTTGAGCTTTTACCTTTCCATGGGTGGGATAATCCAATTCTCACATACTTACAGGAAGCTCCAGCCTATGTACCCCATGCATTCTCTAAACTCACAGATGTACATGAGAACAGAGACTGTCAGCATTCCTGTATGTCTCAAGCAACATTTTTAAAACAGTAGAGCCATTTAACCACTGAAATAAAGCATGTTGGTTAAAAAATATTTCACATTCACTTTGTCTTGTAGCCTTGCTGACATCTACTAAATTGAACATCTACAGATCTGAGCACTTTCAACCCTTTTTAGAGTCTTGCTCTCAAAAAAACTCTGTGTAAATGGTCCTCTGTAAATTCTCTGGGGTTTTCATGTCTTGCTTTCCAGGCGCCCACATTTCTCCCAGGGAAATCTCTCCAGTGAGCCAAGCAAGGGCCCAGCCAAAACATCACAGTGAAGGGCACTTGCTTTGTTTCCCAAGTGTTTCCTCAAAAATGTATGCCTGGATCCATCTTCTCTCTCCTGGGTACACATCTTGACAATCCAGCTATTGAACTAGCTCAATGTATGCACACAGTAAACATGTCAACACATCACATTCATAAATTATTACAGGCAATGCCAAACCTGCCACAAAGATTTTTTGACTTGAAGCTATAGAAGATCTTCAGTGACAGAAATGCTGAAAGATTGAAAGCAAAAAATAAGAAGGGTATCTGGTAGCCTCATGCAACTAGAATCCAAGACTGCATATGTCTTATGGCCAGGGGAAAAAAGACCAATGACTATCCAGAGGCAGGTTTTAGAATAATGAAAAACTACTGGAAAACATTTATTATGATACTGCCAAACTGCATCTTCCCTGTCTGTCCGAAGGGATTGCTGGGAAGCAAGGTATTCTGCTGTTCTGTAAAACTAGTTTTTCCTTTCTTTTCTATTCTTTGATCAATCATCCTGGAATTTACACAGTAGCTACAGGTGTTACTTTGGTCCCACCCACTTAGATTCAGTCAGTCTTTCTGGCTAATCTAGGTCTAGCCTGAGGCAAAGGGATGCTCACTCTGCCACCTCATGCACATCTGTATCTGTTCCCCAGGCACTTGCCACCTCTCCCTTGTTCTTCCCCTCCTTCCAGTCCTCCTCAGTCTGGAGCCCTCCATACTGCCCTCCTGCCATGCTGCTGAGCACAGGCAGATGCACTTTCCTTCATTTTACTTGGGGGGGTTAAGGATTTTGCTTCCTGGTATAGCTTTGCTCTCCCTCTGAAGTGACAACTGCTGAGCCATCATCACACCCTGTGGGACAGCAGCAGTCCTCTTTGGTGAAAGGTAAGGCAGCTCAGCCCAGACTGCTTTCTCAGGCAGTTCAAGCAAATCTACTTCATTTAGCATAGAAATGCATTAAAGATGTAGAGCATCTGAGTCCGCTGTGGCTGAGGAGCAGTCAGAAAATGCTACAACGCTGCTGCAAGTGCTTCTGCAGCTGCTCTGACAGATCTCACAGAGCTCTCTGCCATCAGCAAATCCAGCCTCCCCATCCCTAAATCTGCCACAGAGGCTTTGAGCTGCTGTAATGCCTCAGACCTGGGTAGAGCAGCACATGCATGAAGTCAGGAGTGAAAATCAGACCATTAATCTCTGTTACTCGGGGATTTGTCAAAACGTGGTATGACCTGGCAGCATCCCAAGATTCAGCCTGACCAGGTGATGGCAATTCTGGCTCTGCCCTGGGCTGCGGAGGAGCAGCTTCAAGTCTGTTGTGCTAACCTGCTGTGTGCCACTGAAGCTAAGTGCCACTGCAAGCCTGTGTTTTGAAATTCCCATGTAACCTCATCTGGCTTTGCATTTCCCAGTTATGTAGATCTGGCTCCTTCCAGCAATGTTTTCAGCAAGGTTCCCAACAGATTATGCACTGGCCTTCACTGGAGCTCTCATCAATCAGCCACATTAATTATGGCAGGTATTTTTTTCCAGCATCTTAGTTATATCACTGGCTTTCAAGTTCAGAGATGAATGGCATCTGATTCTTTGGGTCTCTTTTTTAACTCTGCTTCTGATACCATCTTGTCTTTCATATTAAGTAAAGAGTAAATGAGCAGGAGAGAGATTTTTACTACCATCCTATCAGTTCAATATGCCAGCTAAACATTTGATACTTTTCAGGCATTAAAAGGACCTCCTGATACATGTATCAAAATGAAGGAAGTGCAAGTAAACAGCAACGTGGTAACAAACAATACAATACAGTGTAGAGCTTGTAGATTTGTCATTTTTGTCTTTGAGTTTGATTCAGGTTAAATCCTATCTCCCTGTAACAACACCTGTTCCACTCATGTCCCATGGGACACGCTCCATGGGCTCCCTCATAGCCCTGCTGTGATAAAGACAGCTCTTGGGCTTTGTATCTTCGCCTTGTTTGTTCTCAAGAGGGAAACCTCACAGGTATTAGCCCCCATACCTGATATAAGTGATAGGACTGGAGTGTTGTACAGCGAGAGCACAAGAGCTTTTGGCTGTTCTGTTTTGACAAGGATAGAGAAACCTGACCACAGATTTCCTTATAATCTCCCTCTTCCTCACTTGCTAAAGCCTGTGCTCTGTTCTATTAATCTCATCTGGGCTGATATTAGTAACATGGCTTTGCTGGATCACATTTAATTGCTTGTATATTTGGATTAATTTAACATGAGCTTTACTGAGGGAGCCTTTCCTTCTGCAGGCTGAGAGCTTTCTGTTCCTAATAAGCACAACTACTCTATTATTCTATGGTCACTTCCTTGTCCCTGGGAAAGCAAAACCTCCACATTTTATTGGGATGAATCAAAGACAGTGATCAAGTCATCCTATAAACCAGCTTTCTGTGCATCTTGTTAAAAGATGCAGTTCACCAGAAAACAGATTATTTTTTTTCTGCCAGTTTTTTGCTTTTCTTGCTTAAATATTTATGCTGCAAGGGTAGCCCATCTGGTTTAGATTGCAGGATGGAAATCACAAGACCTACCCACCATCCCCTGACTTGTAATTCTGGAAAAGACTGGAAGTAGTTTGGCAACATAATATGTTTCCCTGTCTCCTGTAGAAATAAATCTCCAGCTTCGGAGTAGATCGAAGCAGACAATGGGGTAATTTCAAGACACAGACCCAAGGCACAAAACTGGGCTGCTGAATCCAGATTCAGATTTCTAGTAAGTTAGTGGTTGGAGTTCATGTTGAGGTTCAGGCTATTATAAATATTATATATTAAGGGATTAGCTGTGCAATCTGCACTCAAGACCAAACTGGGACACTGCGCTCCATGAAGTTCAGCAACACCTGGATGTCTGCATCTGGTCCTAGTCTCCAGGCATTTCTCCCTAGAATCAAGGTGTGCGTAGCCTGGTTCTTTCAACAGTCCACTGAATATAAATGCAAATGAATGCTGTGCCTGCAGCTACTGTAGAATTGTGTGTTGCAGGTATTTGTGTGGTAGTGGTCTCTGTGCCATTAATGTACTGCCTCTCAGCATTCATGCAATCAGAAAAACATTAATGTCTCCATCTTACAGGTAAGGCATGAGGGGGCAAAAAGACTCAGTTACACATGGAGTCTTAATAGATATGGGTGTTGAGTCCTCAATGAGTGCTGCAACAATGGAGCCAGCTGTTGCCCACCTGAATTTGATGTGATGTGCTGCTACAGCTATCTGATACCTAAATAGCACTCTCCTTACAGACTTCCTAAAGCCCTTTACAAAGGTGGCTGAATAACTTCTTCCCAATTTGAAGGTGGAAAATGGAAAACACAAGCAAATCCATATGAAGGGGTCTTACTCACCACAATGAATACCTGAGTGAAGAGAAGGACCAGGCTTGTGACATGCTTTGAGACTTGCCAAATTTTAAGGTGTGATTAAATACAGTTGCTGTTTATTCATACTGTCACAGGATGCTAAGTCTAATCACAGTGAAACCTGGAAATCCCCATGTGTCCTTGCTCAGCCAGCAGCAGGATGGCTAGGATGTGCCAAGATAGCAAAGTGCTGTATACTAGCCCGTTTCAGCTGCTCTGGGTATATCCAGCCGCATGGAACCCATAATGGTTTTGAAGCTGTCTGGCTGATTTGGATCACTGTCTTTGATTCATTGCAATAAAATGTGGAAGCTTTGTTTTCTCCTGCTGGTTCAGTCCCTCCTTGTGACATAGGGATAACAATTCTTCCCTACATCACAGAGCCACTGCACAGATGAACATGTTAACAAGAATGAACCCTCAGCTACCAAAGTGTTGAAGGCCACTTAAGTGCAGTAAATAGAGCAGAAGATACAGCACTGAGTGAGGATGCTGGTTAGCCTCCACTGCTGTACAGCTCAGCAAACACCTGCTGCTCACCAGCTCTGACACACAATATGGGTTGCCACCTTCTCCAATAACAGGAGAACAGCCTCAGGTCCCCAGAAACTTCACAGCTAGCCCATTACATCCAATGCCTGGCATCAGCTGCTGAAGGGTTTTATCCCCAGACCTTTCCTTCAACTGTGCTCTGGTTTTGCTGGGGGAAGTGTGGAGGTTGCAGGCAGAAACTCCCACCCTGCTGCGCCAGGAGGCCCCTCATGCCCCCGATGAGAAGCATTTGTGGAGCTAACTTCAGAGGCTTAAATTGCAGCATTCACTCAGGTTTTATGGCTGTTGTGGGAACTATATCTGGGAATTCCCTAACTTTGGTGCAGACAGAAATCTCTGCACAGGGAAATGTGGTCCAGCTGGGAGCAAGGAAGGGCTGTGGAGTTGTTGCTAGCCCTGGGCATGGTGGGGGGTTTGCTGTAAATCAGGGGGACTGCTGTGTGCTCGCTGAAGCTGGAACTGGGCTTGAATGATCTTTCAACAAAGATGAACATGATTATTTGCCCAGCAAGCATGCTTTCTGCCATGCATTCCTCCACTGCAGAGCACTGCTTCCCCTCTTGCTCCTGCAGGAACACTTTCTCAGGAGCTCATCCTCACCGGGAGGATGGACTACAGCGAGATCTTTTCTTGTGACTGTAACCAAAGATGGAAAAGGCACCACTGGGAAAAAAACATCCAGCTGTATTTTCCCAGAAATGTCTATTTCTGAAAATGCAATGTGTTGAGTAACAGCACAGCCCCATTGCTGGGACTTGGCCTAAAGATCCTTCTGAAAAAGGACTGTTAGCCAGTGCAGGCTGGGCTGCTTCAGGTAAAACTCAGAAACGCAGCAAAAAAACTTGTTCTTCAGGAAGAGGTTTCCCGAGGCCCAGGGCTAGGCCATCGCTAGCAGTGCTAGCTCAGGAGTATGCAGGCAGGCAGGCTCAGGAAGAGCACCTCCGCTGCCCAGCTCTGGCAGTGCTGCTCACGCTGCGGTGAGTAGCGGCTCCTCACGACGTGCGTAGCGCAATTCACTCCCGAGGGAGTAAGGGCACATCACTGGAACAAATCGTGCTCCGGCACTGTTACACACACGTGCGAGGTAGACATGGTGCTGCTGTGGATTTAGTTCATTTAATGCGAGTTAAAATATCTAAGCATCTCTGTGGATACACTGGCGTTGGTCTTGCCAGGGGAAGAAACTGAACAAATCACTCCAAGATGCACAGAGAAGGGAAGAAGCAAAGAGTTCAGGTATCTGTACTTCTCACTGAACTTTCTTCTCTGGACAGGGTTATATGGCTTCACAAACACACCTCCGCAGGCCTCTCTGTCTGAGAAGCGCCCTCTGTGAGACTTGTTTCCATCAGAATTAGCTGCTTAAAGTATTCAGATGTGCCTCTCACCTTCACTCTCCCTCCCCAGCCCTCCCACCCCCCCTTCTCCTTTGATCCTAGAAATACAGATAAGGTACCTCCTGGCCAGGCTTATCAGCCAAGAGTGCTTAGATGAGCTGTGAAAAGCAGCACGTTCACTAGTTGTTAGAAAAACCTCCTAATGTTTGCATAGTATTGTTCCGAGGTGTGTAAAAGACACAACACATATGTTATGGCTCATTACGGGGAAACACACCAAAAAGAGCAGCTACATGCAGACACTGCATTTAAAGCCATTTGCTGCGGGATTGCCAAGCACAAATTAAGAAGGATTTACTCATGGAGAGCAGGGCTTTGCTTTGGAAACAGGCTGGCTGACCTTAGTTTAAACAATTTGGGATCAAGGACCCATTTCGATTGCAGGAGGACTTGAGGCTCTTACCCTGAAAGAGACTCACAGATTACAGAGAGGCAGCCCAGCAGAGGAAGGTGATAAACGGCCTCAACCCACTGCCAGTGAGCTGCCAGGCCAGCCAAGCCCATCATCACCCTGCTCCCAGCCTGCCTTCTGGGTCTGAGCTGGGTGTTCTGGGGCCTGTCCCCAAGTCAGTCCCTGCCCTGGCTCTGCTTGGAGAAAGGCTCAGGCTTCACCCCGCTCAGGATGCCAAAGCCACATGGCCCTAGCGGCAAAGGTGGCCCTGGTCACCTGTTACCATGTCCCCAAGACCTGGAAAGGGAAGGTGACATTGGGAGAAGATGGTGGCACACACAGAGGAGTGGGAAAACAGCTGGGACCTGTGGATGTGACACTGATCCCATTTCCGCCCTGCTCCACATCCTCCCTAGGTAATGAAATGAAGAGGACACAGAGACATCAAAAAAGTCTGAACGATGCTACCCACCACCTCACAGAGATACTAGAACCAATCTGGAAGAAAGCCCCTTATCTTCTGGGAGGTTAAGTCAGCAAGCCGTTACTAAAATGATAAAGGGACAGAGATTCCCTCAGGAAGCAGCAAGCATAGGGTCCTCAGAGGGATCAAGCAATCAACAATACTCTTCTTTTTTTTTCCCTCTTTGTTTCTTCAAGTAAAGAATGAATCAGATGCATATGAAATATTTTTAAAAGCCCAAGGCCTTGCATTATTTAGTATGCTGTGTTACTGCATGGTGAAAAAAAGAGTATTGTGGCCAGTTATATGCTTTAATGAGAAATGGGGCTGTCTCTCCTCACCCCTTTTGCCTGCAGAAGAGATTGGTGTGCTCAGATCTGGGTTTATTCCCTGTCCTGTACACTGGCAATTGCTCTCACAACTGCAGGAGTGCCTTTCATGGCTTCTCCCTGGCTTTGCCTAAAAGCAAAACTCCCAGAAGCTGAAGGAAGGCCCATGTTGGAGCTAGATTCAGATGTGGCTCCATTGCTTCAAATTAAAATTAGAACAAGGATTAATTTATCCCTTCTTTGAAGAATCTTAAAATGATAAGCAGTGAATCTGGCCTTGTTTCTGCCCATGTTTTGTCCAGAGAGACTTAAAAATGTAGTTAGAGGTCATCAGGCTGGATAGTCTCCTCCCCAGAAACCACATTTCAGGGCCTTTTGCTCAGGCAGTGATTCAAGGTTATCCCAGTTTTCCCAGACTTGCTGAACAAATGGGGGTGTTTCCCACTGAGGCTGTTTCACCTTCTGCTCTGCAAGGATGAGGCATGTGCATTGGAGAAACAAGTTGCCACTGGAGCCATGCTGAGAACTTCATGTGCTACAGATTCACACACACAAACATCCCCAAAGCAGCAACCTTGAACTTCAGAATTTCAAAGTGGGGGCTGCAAACTTATAAAGCAAAATAAAATGTCTTGAATTTCCGATACTGTCCGCTGTGATAACAACCTGTATCGAAGTGCCTGTGGTATTTCTGGAATGCAGGGCAGCTGCATATTTGCGAATCGGTGGTTGAAATACTCTACATGATATGAGAAATCACAGGAGCCATGATGGAATCACTGTGACCAGTATCTGTTCTGTCACTCATCTTCTAGCAATAATACATGATGGGTCTGATTCAACAACATTCACATCTTGCTTTTATCTGTAGAGGAGTCTCAAAAAGTAATTTTCCATTGCCCTGCAATGAAACTGGCTATATTTTTTGATGAACTGTGCTTTAAAAATGTGTCTGTACTTGTTATCACCATGCCCTGGTTATGAAAGCCTAATGCCAAAAAAATGAACTTGCTTACTACATTATCAGGACATGCTGGGTTTTTTTTTTCTGCTTCCACCATCTGCTTGCTTTCACATGCTTTCCATTACTGAGACAGCATACTACACTGCTAGCAGAATTAGGAGGAATAATTTAGCTCCCAAAACAAACACAGTAGTAAATACAATGGGCAACATTCTGCTCTCTCTTCAGTCCATGCAATCCACTGAAGTCTGTTGTGTGACACCTAACTGGGTCAAATTATTTTCTTAATCCTAAATGTGCAGTTCCAATTGACTTCCGTGAGGAAATCTGGGTGTAGATGAAGGAGGAATGCAGTTCACATTATGCCTAGCATCTAATTTAATGGAATAAAAAAAAAAAAGCCACTCTTTTGAGTTACTTACTGAAGTAGGTGCAATCTACTTAAGGCTTATCTAACATACACCATGCATGGAGACTGCAAGGAGAGGTCTTGCTAGGCTGGTGTGCCTGCTGGGTGAGGGCAGCCTGCAACACCAGCTTCACAGAGCAGCAGTGAGGAAGAGGCCCTTTGAAAAGCCAGTTGAAAAGGGTGGTTGAGGAGGGGCCATGCTCTGCATAGGGGCTAAAGGGACAAGAGGTATCCAAGCACAGCAGTCACCAGCTATCAGGGGCTGCAGCTGCTTCATGCTCTTAAGAAAACCTGGACCCAACAGGCTCTGCTGACTGGCATGCCTTGGGAACACCTGTATGACACTGAGCAGATGGATGTACTTGGGGTTGGCTTGTGAAGGAGGACAGTGGCCATACTGAAAGCCTGTTTGTGTTGTGGAAGCACAGAATTTTGTGCTGATCTGGTAAGGAGGCAGCCCTGCAGAACAGCCTGAAGAGAGGGAGAGCTATCTACTCTTGGGAGAGCAAGAGCAGAGAGGTAGGCTATACAGCAGCATTGCCACACCACTGTAAACCCAGACACAAAAGCAGCAGAGGCAGCTGGTGCATGGGGATAGCAGCATCACCCACTTACATTTGTCCCACTTCAGTGAGGAGTTCTGACCTTTGAGGTTATACTTTCGGG
>NDXB01017872.1:0-40638 GCA_002631895.1 Agapornis roseicollis
TGCATCCCTTCGGTTCTCCTTCCCCCATCCCTCCGGGAGCGGGGAGGAAGGAGGGGAGGGCAAAAAAAGGGGTGGGGCTGTTGAGTGAGTGATTGAGCTGTGTGGCTGTGTTTAAACCACAACAGTACTGTATTTGTTTCACTGTAATTTCTGACTAATTCCTAAACACAGGCTAGTTTCAGTGGAACAGTAAGAATGAAGTATTAAAGTTTCATTGTGCTATCATGGGAGGCTTAATTTGGCTCATGTTCCTGTTTAAGGCATTGCCCCTGGCTTTATTTATCCTTTTTGTTAGTTCCACTAGGGCTAAATTCTATATTGTCTTTTTCTGATAGTAACTGCTCCAGTACTGATGTCCCACACCCTGAGAACAGGTCTCAGGAACATCCCTTCCTAGGCTGAATGGCATTTTTCATATGTGTACTTATTTACGTGAAGAAGTCCAAGTATCTTCCAGGGGAATAATTTTCTGTCATCCCTCATAACTATTTAAAGTCTGTTAGTTATTCTGAGATAAATTGAGTGAAAGAAAATAATTTGCTTTAAGTCTTGAAATTTAGCCAGTCTAGTAAGCGCTTAGTGAGTTTATTCAGTTGAAGACATAGGTTTCTACTTGTATTTGCGGTTCTAAAGAGTTCAGATTATATAGAAATGCCCTCAATCTGTCATTCAGTAATACTGTACCATCCCTGGCAGAATTCCAGGCAAATTTATAGAGTGCTTTCAGACAAATATGGAAGTAAACTAAAGCTGTCATATTATTTCATTTTGGTGCTGAGCAAACTAGTTCAGGCTCAATAAGGATCTGTATTACATCCATTCTGAACCTGGCCCAATTTCTTATTTTTAGAACTGAAATCGAGTTCACATCTTGAGGTCTTGAAATATTTTTCACTTCTGGCAAACCTGGAATTCCAAATAGCCAAGTACCACTTAAGACTACACTTGTAGTATTGTTAACTATGGAATTACTGAGGATAAGCAAAGGAAAGGTTTGGTGTGGGGGGGTTTGTTTGTTCTTGGGGAGCTTTATTTTTTGCTGGGGGTTTTTTGTTTTGGTTGGGGTTTGTTGGCATTGAGGGCTAAAACAGCAGGAAGAACTTAGCCAGCATTCTGGATAACTACACACATATGGTACTGCTTCTGTGGTTTGTCTGAGGTCAGATTGTTTTGTCTCTCTAAGATTATTTTGTGTAAATATAAAAAGTGTCTATCTGTTCTGTTTGGAGTATACAAGTGGGTTGTTCAAGACTATTTCTGTGCAAAACAGATTCTATAAACTAGGGTAGTTACCAGTCATACAAACAGTTGTAGCACGTTTCCCTCTACAAGTTGTACATGAGACCATCTTAAAAGCTTTCAAAATGCTGGCCTTCAGAGACTGTTATAACTGTCTATGACAAGCATCCTTAAATAGCATACAACTTCCAGACATTTTGAGCTGAAATAGGATTTCAGAGATAAATATTTGAGTTTGTGACTGATTATTTGGTAGTTATGCCTAACATGCTTGCTGTATGTGTCTCAGCATCGCAAGGTCATTTTGGACCTCACACAATGGATGTGGCTATGTTTGCTTTGCCATTTTGAACATGTTTCTTGCTGGTTTTGTACCCCTCACTGTGCTACTCACATTCAGCTACTCCAGCACCTCCTCGCAGGGCCACTGCTCCTGACCTGATTATCCTGGGGCTCTGCTGGACTCACTCCAATTTGTACTTGTCTCTCTTTTTCAGGAGACCTGTACTGGGTTTGTGTGGCAAGGATTTGGTAGTGGGGGAGCTACAGAGGTGGTTTCTCTGAGAAGCTGCCAGAAGCTTCCCCCATGTCCAATAGACCAATGCCAGCTGGCTCCAATATGGACCCACCACTGGCCAAGGTCAAGCCCATCAGCAGTGGTAGTAGCACCACTGGGGTAACATACTTAACAAGAGGGGGATGGAAGGTGGAATAAACCCTGTGCAATTGCGGCCAGAGAGGAGTGTGAATCTGTGAAAGCAGCAGCTCTGCAGACACCCAGCTCAGTGAGGAAAGAAGGGGAGGAGGTGCTCCATGCACTGGAGCAGAGATTCCCCATGCAGCCTGTGATGCAGACCATGGTGAGGCAGGCTATGTCTCTATAACCCATGGAGGTCCACGGTGGAGCAGATAGCCACCTGAAGCCCAGGGAGGTCCACAACGGAGTGAATAGCCACCTGCAGCCCCTGGAGGGCCGCATGCTAGAGCAGGGGGATGCTTGAAGGAGTCTGTGACCCTGTGGGAAGTCCATGCTGGAGCAGGCTCCTGGCAGGATCTGTGGCCCCATAGAAGGAGGATCCCATGCTGGAGCAGGTTTGCTGCAGGACTTGTGACCATGGGGGGACACACCACACTAAAGCAGTCTGTTCCTGAAGGGCGGCAGCCTGTGGAAGGTACTCACACTGGAGCAGTTCATAGAGAACTGTCTCCTGTAGGAAGGACCTCATGCTGGAGTAGGGGAGGAGTGTGAGAAGCTCTCCTTGAGGAGGAAGGAGTGGCAGAGACAACATGTGATGAACACTGCAGCCGCCATTCCTTGTCTGCTTATGCCACTCAGGGAGGAAGCAGAAAAATTGGGAGTAAAATTGAGCCCGGGAAGAAGGGAAGGGTGGGTGGGTAGTTAAATATTTGGTGTTATTTTTCATAATCCTACTCTGATTTATTAGCAATAAATTAGTTTTCCTGAGTCAAGCCTGTTTTGCCAGTGATAATGATTGGTGAGAGATCTCTGCCTGTCCTTATCTTGACCCACAAGCCTTTTGTTGTATTTTTCTCCTCCTGTGCAGCAGAGGAAGGGAGTGGTAGATCAGCTTTGGTGGGCACCTGATGTCCAGCCAGGGTCAACCCACCACAAGACCCCTGACAGTGGTCTAACGAGTACTGAGTAAAGGGAGAAGATGATTAGGTCAGTAGGAGGTTTCTGACCATAGAAACACAGCTCCAGCCACCTTGCTTGAATGTGGCCATGAAGTATTTTACAGACTCAAAATAATTTGCTTTGTAATAGCATAATGAGGGGACAAGGTCCCTGTAAACTGAGCCAGCCAGAAGGCATAATGAGGATCAGAGAGGATCATCATTGCTTTGCCCTCTGGCCAGGGCATGGACCAATATGGCTGGGCTGTTGCAGCTGCTGTGCTCAAACAGGTGAGCAAAAGGACAGGACAAGGCAATGCAGGGGGAAGGATTTTCCAGGTGTTCCTATATGCACACATGCATCAGGGCTGTCCCATGCAGTACAGTATTTTGCAAAAGGTTACAGGAGGAAAAGTGCCATGAGCAGCCTTCATGTTTTCAGTGGTCATTTTCTGCAGTTTCCAAATTTCAAGCTGACTTGCTGTTTGTTCCTTCTTGCCTTTTAGAGATTCGGGATGTACTTTTAAACTGAATCATCAACAACCATTCTGCAGAACATGATGCAGGGCTGAATGAAGACTTACAGTCTCTAATGTCCGACATAGCCTTTGACTTAACAGAGCCACTGCTGTCTGGTTTTCCAATTAGAGTGGCCTTGTCTGTTCTGAGTTCTTGGCAGGGGAAAACATTGATTCATCAGTAGTTGATTTCTGAGCCTGTAAATTTAGGAAGACTAAGGAAACTGCTTTACTAAGAACTAATGGCATATCATACCCATCTTTCAGAATGTAGTTATTTTATATTCAAGCTTCTCAGCAGTTAAAGAAACTTGGTTTCTTTCAGTTTTCATTGGGTAATGACCAAGTCAGATTGAAATAATAACTTCATTTACCATTTCCTGTTCAGTAATAAATAGATTTGGGGAGGAGAGACTACAATATGCAGATTATTCCAATGCAAGTATATGGATTTGGAAGTCCTACACTTCAGTGATCAAATGATGAAGAAAAAGCGCTCAGGCAGCTCTTGATTTTTAAGGTTCTTTTTATAAATGCTGTTAGGATGGCACAGCCTAAGCGGAAAGACAAATTCAAATCATATTTTTTATGTAATAGTTGCCATTTCTCTAAGGATCTGAAACACCCCATTCATCAGTTCTGTTATCTCTCAGCTTGATGAGCACTTAAAGCTGAAACATGTAGCTATCTTAATCTACTACTATAGAGCAGTAGATTAAAAAAGCACTATAGTGCTTTTGGATACATAAATTAGAACCTGCACTAAGGCACTTGCATAATTTCTTATAATGGCACAAGGCAGGCCTGAAAAGGCTAGACTTTTTTCCTGCCTCTTGTTAAGCTAATTAATTTTTGAAAACCCACGTGTTGCTGTTTTTTGTTCCCTCCCTATGCAGTCTGAAGAGAGACAAAAAAAGCCAAAACCAAAAAAAATCAGTACTATCCCTCAAGATTTTACCTGCTGCTGAATTGGACATTATAATAAATTTTATGTGCTTAGCAGGTGTTGCAAATGTATGAGAGTGGAATATTAATGGTAAGGTAGTTGTGGAAAAGAACAAATCACAAGTGCAATCAATCTCACTTGTGTCTTCAGAGAGGAGCATACCATAGGGTTTAGCAAGAGCATGACAGCTTGACAACTCAAGGTTACTTCACTTTGAGAACTCATGGGCAGTGTGTGGTGGCAAGATTGTAGTCCAGAGGGTAATTGGGGTGATCTGGGCCATGTGGGGGTATTGGTGGCTGTGCAGGTCTAAGTGCCACAAGGGCTCATACCCAGGGAGCCTGAAGCCTTGTGGGGCAGTCCCCCAAGAATGATCCTTCTGAGATACAGCCTGAGCCTCGCATGTGTCTGTTAATGCTACCTGTCCCATGCCCTCCTGCCACACACCACCTGTTCAACATGCTTACTTTGGTCTTAACGGGTAGAAAGAGTAAAATATGGGAATACTCGAGAAGAAAGGTGGAACACGCTTCCTGCTAATGAGAGGTGAACAAACCTGTACTAACGCCTTTTTGATAAAAGTAGCTACAGCTTGTGCTACCGCAGTTGTTCTGTTCTTGGTGGTTATGCCTGTGTTAAGATATATTTGTTTTCATCAAAGATGGTGAGACCCAACAGATGTAGGAGGAAGATTAAATAACAACAAAAAGCAAACAAGCAGAAGCCTTGTCTTAAAGTACATTTTTACATATGGAGCAATTTTGTTGGTAGGAAAAAGCCTCATGTTCTCTACTACTACTTGGACACATTTATTGGTGCTTTTTGTTTATAAATGCATGGTGTTTAAGCTCCTGGTAAAGCTGATGTAAATAAGATTTTCTGGCAAAGTGAAGCTGGGAGAAAGCTAATACCTTTCCCTCATGGTTTAACCCCAGCTGGCAACTGAGCACCATATGGCTGCTCGCTGACTCCCTGCCTGCCATGGTGGGATGGGGAGAGAATCGGTAAAAGTGCAAAAACTTTTTGGTTAAGATAAAGACAGTTTAATAAGTAAAGGAAAAGCTGTACATGCAAGCAATGCAAATCAAGGAATTCATTCACTGTTTCCCATGGTCAGGCATGTGTTCAGCCATGTCCATCAAGAAGGCAGGGCTCCAGCACACTTAAATGGTGACTTGGGAAGACAAATGCCATCAGTGAATGTCCCACCTTTTCCTGTTCTCCCCCAGCTGTATATTCTGAGCATGATGCTGTATGGTCTGGGATAGTGCTTGATCAGTTGAGGTCAGCTGTCCCATTTGTGTTCTCTCCCAACTCCTTGTGCACCCCCAGCCTACTTGCTGGTGGGGTGGGATGAGAAGCAGAAAAGGCTTTGGCTCTGTTGTAAGCACTGCCCAGCAATAACAAAAACAACACTGAATTATCAATGCAGTTTCCATCACAAATCTAGAACATGGCCTCATACCAGCTACTGTGAAGAAAATAAGCTCTAGCCCAGCAAAACCAGCACATCCTCCCAGGGCACCCAGGAGATGTGGCTCAGGGACTGTTCATTCTCCTTGAGTTCCTGCTGCCCACTGAGATTGGGCAGACCCATGTGATCCATGGCTCTCCCCAGCACCTGGCACAGATGTGGTCAGTGGCGGTCAGGGCTGAAGGCAAGGTAGCACCCAGCATGATGATTGTCAGAGTATTAAGGTGTCAGCTTAAAATGCTGAGCTGTGTGGATGTACAGAACAGCAGCCTTTTGTGAAAGCAGATGAACATAACTTCACACAGCCAAGAAAGTCACTACCGAAAGGTTTCACATCTGACTGAAACTGTTTCTTTGTCACATTTGCTAACTTCAGTATAAGCTTCCTGAAGTTCAATTAAGGCCTTCCGTTAACTGGGAGGAGAGCTTAGTCTGCTGTTCCTTTAACACAGTTTTACAGATGACAAAGCTGTATGTAAGTCTAGGCAGGGTACTCCCACTTTGCATGAATGTGTGTTGTTTTGGTTTTTGTTGGTTTTTTTTTTTTTTTTTTCTTTTTTTGGGGGAAGGGGTGGAGTTTTTTCTGGTTTGTTTTTGTTTTGGTTTGGTTTTGTTCGGGTTTTTTTTTTTTTTTTTCTTTTTTTGGGGGAAGGGGTGGAGTTTTTTCTGGTTTGTTTTTGTTTTGGTTTGGTTTTGTTCGGGTTTTTTTTTTTTTTTTTTAAAAAAAAAGTCTTATTTCAAGAAACAGTAGCAGCTTCCACTCTTCTTTTATACAAACATGAGATGAATCTTTAAAATGACTAAAATTTAAGTCCAGCATAAACATGGGCATAACTTGAACTCTAAAATTTTAAAAGCACCAAGACGACTGCTTGCAAAGCATTAGCTGCATCTGCAAGCAATTAATTAATTTAAATTGAACAACAAACCACTTCTTGTAGCTGCATTTCCTGGTTTGTGACAAATTGATTAAATCAGTTGTATTAATGAGGTCAGCCTGTTGTGGGATATTTCTAATTGTAGAATTAGTGAGGTCTGAAGCTGTTGCATTAGGAACCTCCATCTATTGCTCATAGGCTAGAAAAGCCTCATCAAGGCACCAGTAATTTCAAGGGCACAACACCTTAGCATTTGAGAGCAGGCACAATGGGAACCCGTGAAGTGAGCAAAATGCAGTAATAGTTAAGCTATGGTTTCCGGTGACAGCAGATTGAACAGGTTGCTGGTTTTGGAGACAGTTGTGGTATTTTGAGGCAACTTTTATATATGTTGAAATAGCCATCTGTGATCCTCTGAAGGGATGTGTACATTCTTGTAATTAAGATAGCCTGAAGTTTTACAGGCTTTGCATTTTGCATACAGGAAATTTGTGTGGGAAAAAATGGAAGGAAAGGTACTTGAATAAAGATACACAACTATGTTCTTTATATAGGGGTGTAATTTCTACACACGTAAAGACAGGATGATTTAATTTCATTTTACTTTTATTAAGAAATATGCTATAAATATCTTGACTGTAAATAAATGCATCTTTAATGCCTATGCCAGTACTTCTTTGGCCTGAATCAGTGGGCTAATGCAGCATCAACAACCCAAGGCATGCTTAGACCTTTGTTTTGGTTTTGTTTTATTTTATTTTTTAAGACTGAAGTCCTATTTTTGTGTTATGAATAGAAGGTAGGAAATAATGTGAACATTTCTTTCACATCCACACTGCATTATTGGCTAAGCTGAACCATTTTGCTTTAAAACCCTAAGTTTGAAGCTGCTGTACCAGGGGAAGCTTTACAAAGCAGGAAGGATGCAGCTGACATTTGAAGATCTGGGCCGTTGTGTCACAAGTTAGGCCAATAGATGTCAATCTAAATCCTATGGAGAAAAGCAAAGTAATGAGTCAGAGAAACGTACTAGTGCCGTGTGTTTGCCCTCAAGACCTGAAACATTTGTTGGTTTCAGGGGTAGAATAACTTAAAAAACTGTTGAAATTAAACTGGAATTAAATTTTAACTGTTTTCAAAGATGGGTCAAAAGGAGGGGTTTTGTTTGTTTTCATAAAACACCCTCTAACTGTAGATGCAGTTTCTGACCCAGCAGCCTTCTGTCTCCCTAAATCTCAGGATGCCACAAAGCTCGGAATATTATACTTGAGGTTTGCCACTATGAGTTTATTCTGTTTCTAAGGCATCCTTCTCTGAGATGCCCAGAGAAGGGAAGGTGTTGGCAACATGGACATGCAGCTCACTCCAGCTTTATCAGCTGGATATTCCAAGTTGATTGCAGTGATTTAGTGGCTTTTATTAGGACTAGAGAAGACTTCAGACAATTCTATTAGGATTCTAGGTTTATTTTGCTTCCATAAACTAAACAATGATGCAAAATAAATGCTAGCATTGTGCAGATACTGAAGTGACAGCTTGTTTTCTGAGATCATGGCAAGCCTGAGAATTTTTATTGTAGTATTTTAATTTAATGGGAAGGTCTGTCTCAACACCGGCATGTGTAAAAGAAATGCAGTTTTATTTCTTTTATAGGAATGGTCAGAAACGATTTATGGTTTTTAAATCAGAAAATGTTTACTAAGTGGAGATGTAAATTTATATTATTTACAGAGGCATTGAAAACCCATTTTATTTCCAGGTGTTTTTGAATGTGTATTGGTGTTTTTCTGATTGATTATGCTGGATCATTATAATACCTAACAGGTGTTTTCAACAAACATTTTTAAGGAGGGCCTATATCTGTGGTAAATCCCTAGCAGTGTGTGAACTTTTCTTAATCAAAGGGTAAGCATAGGTGGCAGCAGGGGAAAAGCAACACAGAATTCTGAGGTTGTCTGATGGGGTTTTTGGTAGAGCTTTGATGATACCAGTGTTTTCACAGTGATGTTAGAAATGCTAGCAATCAGACATATCTGGAGTCAAGAGAAAAGAATCTCATTTTTCTTAAAGACAGTGTGGAAATACAAGTTTTTTGAGCAGACATAGAAGTTGTGCTACTGTTTCTGAAAATAGAAATCACACTGTATACATAAGGCTTTGGTTCTGCTGTTGTCCAGCTTTGACTTGATTTTCTTTGGTGTTTTTTTTGATTCTACAGATCTATTTTTGAGTGCATGTCATTCTGGGGTAACTGATAGCAAGCACTAGCTACTTCAGAACTTGAAGGCTTTAGCCTGCTTCCATCTGTGAAATGAATGACATCATGTAAAACATCATCACAGCTCTTATAGAATTACATGACAGGATGACAGTACGTTATTCACAGTTCAGATGACTGCAATAGGGAATGTAATGAGCCACAATGCTATTATTTGTCATGTTTGAATTTTAATATTGTGTTTTCTATAGCTTCTAAAATACCATGCATTAAACATGTTTCAAAAACCACAGCGAGTTATGTATTCATAGTGTCATTACAGGTAAACAGTCTGACAGCCACATGGAATGATGGAAATCCATCCTATGGCCCCTCTCTATTCTCTTTCACTGAAGTTGTTAAAAGGAAACATAGCAGCCTGGAAGGACCTTACATTTAAAAGGTATTGTGGTGATACCTCAGAGGTAATAGCTTGATCTTTTGTGCTGCCAGCTGGGTTACAGACATAACCCATAGGGTCTGGAATTAAAAGTATGAGAACACAGGCATCTCTATTCAACCACTGCCCCTGCCTCAAGGGGAAATGATAGTTAGGAGATGCTTTTCTTGTGTATGACTGAGTACTTTGTGGGAGCTTAGGTAGAAAAGAGCAGTTATGTTTGCCTTCTAGGACAAAATTAAAAATAGGATTTTTGAATCCTGGAACCAATTTTTCTGGGGGAAAGGACAGTAGTTTTGAGCCAGTAATGCTCTTGGCTGCATATCTTTATCACAGATACCTTGAAGCTGTTCTGCTAGAAACAGAGTGAAAATAGTGTCAACAAAAAAAAAAAAAATTGCCAGTCCGAATGCGGTGGTTTTGTAGGAGCTGGTCTTATTGGTACCAGAAAAAGAAAAAAAAAAATAAAATGAGAAATTACTCTTCCATCAAACCATTCCCTGAAGCTGTAGATGGTGTTGAATGTGTCTTGCCTTAGCAGCATATACTAGGAAGGTAAATTGCAGTAATAGGAGACAGAATATCTGATTAGATTGAGAGGCACAGTTTAAAAAACAACCGCATCACATTTATTTGGATTAAGTTTCTGAAGACTCTGAGCAGTGAAGTGACCTTTAGTTGATTAATCCCACACTGAAGATCATTTTTGGTGAAAGAGAAGCAGCAGACTCAAAAAAAAAAAAAATTGCCAGTCAGAATGCGGTGGTTTTGTAGGAGCTGGTCTTATTGGTACCAGAAAAAGAAAAAATAAATAAAAGAAATTGCTGAGAGACCCCACTTTACTGCTGCTTGTAGAACAGTGTGCAGCCCTGATGGCAGAAGAAGATTCTGGAGGGAGAGATGGGGCTTCACCTGCTGTGGTACCTGGCTGTATCAAGGGAGAAGTGGCTGCTTCCCAGCCACTGCACCTCAGAACAGCTTACCCGTGGGGTCCCCTCTCCAGCACCAGAGGCTAGGGAGCACTGCTTGCCCTGGGGAAGGCATGGGAAGCCACCTCTAATGAGGGCCAAACGTGTCTCTCTGCAGCAACTTGACAGGGCTGCACCTGCTTATTAATGTGCTGCTACAGTAGAACAGTTTGTTCCCTCTGTGTCTGTTAAGAGGATTTTCCTGTTTTACAGTGTCAAAATCCTGCATAATTTCTGCCTGATTTTCATGGAGGCATAATCAGACTTTTTACCTGGCTCCATCCCCAAAGACAGTTCTCTGCTGGTGTTCTCTTAAAATAAACCAGTTCTTTAATGAAACCTCCTGTAATGAACTGCACTGTCACTGTAATTTTGTTTATGAAAAAATATGAAAGACATCAAGGGAGCTACAGTATACGTGTAATGTTATTATAAGAGGGCCTTCTGCCAACACTGGAAAGCACAGTTCAGCTCTTTCAGAAGATGGAATATGTTCATGTGCAGTGGAATTATAGTTCAGTTTATGTTTTTTGGAAACCTAATACTGACATTTATTTTATGACATCTCAGATCTCCTTAAATGTTAATTGAAATAGATCTGCGAGGCTGAGATAATGGAAGATGCTTTCTCTACAACATGTTATTTTGGTTTGGGTTTCTTTATTGTCTTTTGGCCATTAGGACTGTATGAACCATTAGTGCTTGTCTTATTTTACAGGCTGAGCATTAACTTTATTCTAAATAAGAGGATCTAAATAAGAAATGTTTAGATAGGCAGAATTATATTGTGATCTTATATATTTATAAGAGCATTATGGTGTATATCAATGATAATAAAGCTGAGTAGTGGTTACACTGAGCTACCATGAAACTAAGAACAAGGCAAAATGAAAATGAGTGATGAAAATGAAAAGAATGGCTTGACTGAGGAAAAGCCATGTATAGTTTATAGCCTCCTTTTGATGCCTTCTCTGGGCTAAAACTTGTGTTCGATTTCCGTAACCTTTTTTCCTGAGTAATGATTAGGGGATTAGGCTCTTATTTTAGTGGTATATCAAAAAGTTTCTGTGAGTCACAGATGAAGAGATGTCTTGCCATCATTTTAACCAAATGTCTGATATGAGAGCTATATGCATAATTTACTCAAATTTATGTACTGGCTGTCACACAACAACAACAATCAAAAAAAAAAACATAAAAAAAAAAGTCAGTTTTTCAGATCTGACTTTTTTCTTTTCCTGCAAAAATCAGGAATTGGCATCCTTTGAAAAACTCCTTATGGAAAAGCTTTCCAGTGATATAACTCATCTAGCTGTGAAGTGTCATTTGGAAATTAAACATGAAGATGCTTTATTTAGAAAACATCAAAACAATCTCTTCTATGGAAAAAAACTCCAGCTCCTGTGTTTGGAGGCATGAATCACAAAATTCAATGAAGTCCATGCATATTGACAAACCAGATTAGTACGTAGCGGTTTTTGCTTTGTTTTCTGTTGTGTCTTTGAAGTTGCCAGCATGTCCCAGGGTGCTTGTGACTGAGCAGTTCTGATTCAGTTGCCACTAATTGTACCTGAGTGGGAAGCAGAAGACTCTTCTATCTGTCAGCCTTTTTTCTGTAGGATGGTGTGTGCTGGAGATAGATCATGTCTGCTGAGGGCTGTGATCCAAGTCTATTGAAATCATTGGAAATCTTTCCATTGATTTCAGGGGGTCTGAGCTAGTACTTTGACAAAGGATTAATACTGTTGCCTCTCCTTCTCTTCTCCTAGCCTTTGAAAATGGAGAGAAAAACTGAGATAGGTTATGGGGAAGGAGCTGGCTGAAGCAGACTCTTTTTTTTCTCAGTTGTTGGGAGACTGTGGGAGTAAGGTATAAAAAAACCCCAAACAGTGAATTCTGCTATTTTCTGCCACAGTTTAGGTGCTGTACACTTGAGAGAATGACCCTGGACCTAGATGATAACCTTCACTCTCCCTGCCACTACTGTGCAGTCGTGTGTAACTTGTCTGTAACCCAGAACAGGACGTTTTTCCCAGCATCATGGTGCACCAGCCCTGAGGGTGAGAAAATAAAATTGCAAGATGAAGGGCAAAAGGATGTGTACAGTGGTTTTGGAACTTCTTGCTAAAAGCAGCATAGCCCATTAGCAGATGAAGGGAGGGAAGACTGCAAAGCACTTATCCTCCCAGAAATGACTGGGAAGAGAAGAGCTGGGGCTGTTGTTGGGAAATGGTCTAATAGGAGGGCTGAGATGTAATTTGGCACAAGGTCGGAATTGGTCTTACCTCATCATCAACAGATCCTGCGAGTCTTGGCAGTCACACTGCTGACACCTCTAAAGCACAGTAGGATGAAATCCTTCTACAGTGCATCTTTATACCAGCAGTGGCTGAGAAGTCAGTGAAACTATTCACTAGAGTACTGATTACTTGCATGAATAAAAGGTTACTAATTCAAAGCCATGATTGTCATGCAAGTGGTTACAATATGGACAATGCTTTCCTCCTGGTTTTGGACACAGTGTTTTTAGTAGTTTTTGGCAGAATCTTCAGTTTAGGAGCCAAAACTGAGGCTTACTGAAGAGTTGGACAAACACTGCCTGTTTATATTTGAAGGCACCTACCTCTGCTCATTTCCTCTTCATGCAGACATGCTTTGTGGTTTCCATATGCATCCAGTATTTGCATCAGTAGGTTTCTTTTTCATTGACAATTGTTAGCACTTTTTATGGAAGAAAGCAGACTTTTTTTGTAAAGAACCATTGAAGGTGCCAAGTGGAGAAGGGACCAGAAAGTTGTATGTGATGCTTTGTTCTGGCTGATAAGTACTTAACAAGAACTGAATTTGTACAGTTAGATGAGACTCAGAACATATTTTATTGTGCACATAATCATGTATCAGTGGAAATTTGTTAATTTTTCTATTGTTATTTTACAGTGCATGGAACTGCAAACTTTTCAGCATACAGAGTCATAGAGGAATACAAATGAAGTGGTGTTTTGAAATGTGGTGTCAGAAATATATTTTGTACATGTAGTTACTTGATACGATACTAAAACAAGCAATTCAGAAATGCTAATGATGAAGTTATAGACATTAAAGCTTAAAGTCACCAAACATAACATGTTAGTAATAAGAACACCAAGGAGAAAAATAAAATTAAACACAAGCAGAATAAACTGGCACATTGTACTGTTAGTTTATTAATTTTGATCTCTGTAGCATATGGTAGTTCCATGCAGCTAGGGGCTATGGCCACCTGTTAATACTCTAGAGTACAAAAGAAAGGATTTGGTTGTTCACTGATGAAAACCACAGTGACTGACTTCCATATTCTGATTAAAAGCCATTTTCTTTTTGTAGTACCTACTATGTTATTTTTTCCGGTAGAAGTAACTTTTTAAAATGCAAACAATGCTGCAGATTTTGTGGTGGTTTATTTAGAGGAAATCTGAGGGTTTTTTTTTCCAGTACCACCATTAAGGCTTTAGAGAATTTACATTGAAAAAACAGCTATCAGCAACACTTTTCTATTGCGCAAAAATGCATCACAATTTCTTTTTTTGCTGTGTTTTAATGAAAAATAATTTAATTAAAAATACATTGTTTGCAATAGGTCTCCTAATATAAAATAACTGAGGTAGCAGTATAACCATATTCTACAAGAAATGGTTCAGAGGTTCCAGGAAGCACTTCTGATGCTTGTCCAGAGAAAGGCTCAGAGCCATTTCGCCCCAGCTGGCTTGTGGGTGTCTGGCGGGGAGGCAGCGCCTGGCCTGTGGCATATGGGTCCCTGCCAGTTTCATGGGCTGGCAGGCACTGCTCAGCGATGGAAATGACAGGAGGCTTCTCTGTGCCTCGGAGCAAAGTGACACCTTGCACCTCCCCATGTTCTCTCCATGGCTTCCCCAAGAGACATGAGTCTGGTTTACATCATGTAGAGTATGTAAGGTCTAATGGTATAGTAAAGCTGTGGCTGCCACATAGCATGTAAAGGATATAATGTAATTTTCATCTTACTGTATTTCCTCACTTGTTGCATCTTGGTGACAATTTGAAAGACATGCAGATCCACCAGAGCCATTTGGTATTCATCTGCTGTTCATTCTCCACTTTGGAAAGAGCATTTCTTGGAAAATCCATGCAATTTGGAACCAGTTGTAGTCTCAAATAGTGTGTTGTTGCAACTTTGGATATAGAAAGCCTAGGGTTCTGGAAGGCTTGCTTTTTAGACCGGTATCCCAAACTCAGGTGCAGAAGGAGACTTAGCAATGTGGTAGGATGGGTGCATGGAGGTCATGTGAGAGCGGGGCTGTTCTTGCTGGCAAGAAGTGGAAGGAACAACCAAAGTGGCCAGCTCTGTGCATCTTAGGTAGTAAAGGTGCCCCATGGTTTCAAGGGTCTTGGCCAATTGCTTGGCATTGCTGGGGTTTATTGCTAGCAGGGAGTACTTCAGAAGTTTGCTGTCTGTTTTAATTAGAAGTTTGCAGCTGGAGCTCTTTCAGCCCAGAGTGTTCAAATGTTTATTTGTGGGGACCACGGGGCTGGCATTCCAGCTTGACCTGAGTATGAATCAGAAGTGTTCTCCTGTAATCATTATACTTTTTAAACTAGATAGCTTCATCTCTTATGGTGGCAGATGTGAAACATGCTCTAATTTTGTGTGTTGAATTATTCAGATCACTGTGGACATGTCTGTGTATTATTCATGTACAGTTGACACTTGTCTTTCTCTCCCTGCTCCTGTTTTTTTTTTTTTGAAGTAGGCTTTTTTCTGGATTTTGTTCTTGAACCAGGGAGTTTTAGGGCATATTGCTTTTCATTTCTATTTAGTGTACACCAATGAAAAGGAACAATTAATATTCCTCACAGTATGGTCTCTTGTCCACTGTAAATTAAATCACAACCATCAGCTCATTTTGCACAGGCAACTGAATAGCCATCCTGCATTATTATATTAGCAGAAACAGTATTTTCATGATACATTTGAGCCTAAATAGATATTGCTCAATATATGCAGCTGGTTGATTGGAAAACAGCTTGGCTTATGCTTACAGAAATAAGAATTTTGACCAGTGCTAACTATGATAACAGAAATTGTACTAAAATTATGGGGTATTTCCATAGAGTCATGGTCTTAAAGCTTCACCTAAGTGCTGAATTTTGGGGTGCACTGATCATAATAGATTATTAAAGTGATGGTAAGCTATTGATGGCAAGAGATGCTGCAGAGGTTTTAGAGACAGATGCCCTCAGGACCACAGAAACAGAGCAAGGGTGGGATACTTGTCTGCGTGCCTGTCCCCTCAAACAAAAAGGCTTGTCTCCTAGATTGAGCCCCTCATAAAAGAAGCAGCTTTTCTTTCCTGTGACCTGCTGTATACTTAGTGGTGCATAGGTGTGGTTTCCATTTAAAAACAGGAAGGCATTTATGCCTCTTCTTGTTATATAATCTCATACGTGCTCTGCCTCCAGTCTTGATTTTTAAAAGAGAATATCCCCGAGTGTGTTCATGCTTTTGTAAAAAATGTTTCAATTTCCAGCTAAGGGAAATCTATTCTAAGATATCTTACAGTGTTTCCATTACTTAGTTCTAAGCTAGAAAATCACTACAAATGGTATACACAAAGTGTAAATATATAGCATAAAAATTGGAAAGAATTACCAAAGGCTGCAAACACCACTTCCTGAGCCAGACCAGAAGCTTTTTGTAGCACAGTGCTGTCTGTTTGCAATTTTCTGTGGAAAAATCTTACATTTGAAAGCAATCCTTGTGGGCAGTAGGCACCACTGCGATATGGGGAGACCCCCAAGGTCTGCCCTACTTGTGCTCAAAGGGGGGTGTCCTGTAGTGCGCCAGGCTGGGGACTGCACAGAAGCTGGTCTGGAGTGCTCTTCAGCCTTCTGGTTACCAAGAACCCTCTAAGCTAGAGGTGCTGTCTCGTGCCTTATTGACATCTTCTCTTTGCTTTCTCAGGTAAAAATATCACAAAGAAAACAAGCAAAAAATTCCTCTTGTTATAGATCTGCTGGTCAATAATTCCCCATTTTCACCATTTCAGCTGATAAACCCTCTTCACTTCTCTGTGCTTTTCATTGATTTTTCTCAACATCTGTGGTTGAGCTTAAAGCACTCTTGCTGTTTAGTAGGTGTTTGTCAGGCCCCACAGTGCTGATGGCCAAGTGCAGGTTGTGTGAGTGCCCTGTGCATGCAGGCTTCTCTGAAGACGGCTGCTGCAGAAGAGCAGTGCAGGCCACCGGCTTCCTTGGGAACCTGGGGGGCCATAGCTGCAGTGTGGTGGGCAGGACATGGCCCCCTCCTCTCTGCCATGGGAACCATGCTTAGTTGCTTTCAAATGTCTTTTGTTATACAGACTCTCAGTCTCTTTCCCCCCATCCCCTGTTAATATACGATTTGTTTCATACTTTGCTCATCTTTTCCTCTCATCTCTGTATTTTCTGTACAGAGAGTCACAGAATCACAAAATGGTTTGTTTTGGAGGGGACCTTAAAGTTCATATACTTACAAAACCCTGCCATGGGCAGGAACACCTTCCACTAGACCAAGTTGCTCAAAGCCCCATCTAACCCAGCCTAGAACACTTCCAGGGAGTGTTTCAGCATCCACAGCTTCTTCACTGTTTCAGTGTCTTACCACTCTCATTGTGAAATATTTGTTCCTGTTGTCCAATATAAACATACTACCTATTTCAATTTAAAAGCATTGCCCCTTGTCCTGTCATTACAGGCCATGATAAAAAGTCTTTCTCCATTTTTGAGTGAAGAGTTTATTCCATGAACCAAAATGTCCTTTCTATTAGCACTCGCTCACTGCTGGAGCTGAGGTGGGGCAGCAGGCATGGAAGGAGAACCACAGCTGCAGTTGGTCTTCTGAAATAGATCCTCTAGAGAAAAGAGGAGAAATTTGTAAGAGAGGCCTTGAAAAGGTTTAAGGGCAGCATGAGAAGCAAGGTGGCAAGCTCTTGGTTTAGGGTTATTAATTGCATACTCAGTTTTTCAGCATCTTTATAAGTACGCCTTTGAGATGAAGCATCTCTTGTGAGTTCTGTTCTTATCAACAGGTATGTTATCAACTGGGAGCTTTCTAATTTCACAAAACAGAGTTTAGTCAAAAATAGCAGTATCTGAACTTGTGAAAAATCTTAGTGTTTTCCATTCATAACTTTTTGCCTGTATTCCTGTATTTCCCTTCCCCTTACAAACCCTTGCCTGTGTTACTTTTGACTCAGTTATGTTTCTTTTCCAAATATGGTGAATAAGTGGACCAACAACAATCAGTTTATCCAGCATTTAGTCAGTGTTCAGAGTAAAGAGCAGGAAAGTTAATGTAAAACTCAGTGCTGCAAGTAGTTGCCTGGGCACTCTGATTCTGAGCCTTAGACCTTGAACCACGTGATCTACTCATATATTCAGAATTAATAAAATCGTTTCTAACACTCATGCCTCTGGTGAATGAACTGTAGATGAAATATTATTTTAATAGTATGGTGAATTAAATGTGAATAATTATAATAATAATTTATGCTAATCATAGAAGGTTCATGAACAGAAAGAAGCAAAGTTGTCAACTTATTCACTGCAAGTTAGTTGCCTCTCTCTACAACTAATTAAGTTCAAGGCTTTGAATAAGTAGTTCTCAGTTGCTTTATTGCATGGCAAAGTGCAACTCTGACCTGTCTGGGACACCTGAGCCACAGCACATTAGGGAGGTTCATCATTTGATAGTACAAGCTCCAGCATGCTTCCTCTTCCCTGAATAAATCTCACAGCAAGTACTTTACAGCAAATGCAAATAACCTTCCAATTACATGACTGAAAGGAGAGGACTTTTAAATGCATGGTTTTTGGTGGTTTGAAAAAAAGAAAATATCTCTCTTTTAGTTCCCAGTTTACATTTGGTTTGCTAATGACAATGAGTTCTGTCTTCTTTCTTTTCATAATTAGGAGGGAACCAAGGGAACATTATCTTTTTCAGAGTCTTATTTCTTGTCTGTTTTGCTGTTGCTTTATATTTGCTTACTTTGCTTTCAAGGATGATCCTGCATATTCTTGATCAGAAGTTACTGGTTTAAGTTTCATTGTGTCTCTGATAAGGCTCTCTCATTCATGGGCAGGGAGCCCAGGAGGTATTAATGTCCCATTGTCTTTCTCTCTAGCTAAATCCCTAGTCTCTGCCACTTGCCCTTACAGTTTTCTAGAGATAACTTATGAGCATTTTTTCATATAACTACTTAGTTTACTTTTTCAATAACTATTTAGCATTTTTTCAGAATGCCAGCAAAATCGTTGGAGCCGTTTTCTAGAAATTAAGAAAGCCACTGGTTTTCTGTGGCACTGGTCCTGTCAACTTAACGATAATTAATGGTAATGTAGATTTACTTGCAGTCATCTGTGTGCCTAGGCATATAATAAAATTCAGGTTCCCATTCCTAAGAGGAGCCAGTCCAGTTTTTGTGATAAAACATTGACTCAAATCAGTCTGACATTTGAAGCCTTCTTTTTTTTGGGTTGGTTGTGTTGTGGGTGGGTTTGTTTGGGTTTTTTTAATGCATTATCCTTAAAATATCTTGTTTCAGATTTATCTATAGAGCTTCTGACTGTTTTGGTCTGTCATAAGTCCATTACAACTTTGTTGCATCTAAATTGCAGACTGAGTCCTCACCAGTTTGGTATGCTGAAAATATTGCTGTGGGGGGGAAGTAAAAGAGCTGCTGGGCAAACCTAGGATGTTTTGTTACTCTAATTAAAATTTTGGCTGTCTAATCAAAGAATCCGCTATCCAGTTACAGTGCTACCAGCTTCCTAGTATTCACCCTTTTCTCTGGTGTTAGCTCATCTTTCTGCTACCTCCTCTGCATCTTAAGACGGAAGGTTTCAGCCTGGGCCACGGGAATTCAAGGAGTCATTTCATCCCTCACAGTCATTTGCTGCAAGGAGGGTGATGTTGCCATTAATGGTTTCTTCCTTCTTGCTCCAGAATGTACATGAGGTGGGTGTGGTATGTGTGTTGCAACGCTGTCACCTTGCTGTCCAATCCCATGTCAGACCTCAATTTGCTCTGTGTGTTCTGCTTTTTAAATATGGTTGTTACTGCTTATTTATTACCCTTAAAACTGGTTTTGCCTAGGATGAACTGGTATGACAGTGAGGGGTACTACTCCTTGGGCTTAGAGCCCAGGGTCTATGGGGGTCAACCAGTGCTCATGTTCTTTGGTCAAAGGGAGTTCATTTTACACACAGCAATGCCTTAGTTTTGCTGCGTACCAGTTACAGAAGTGCATGTAAGAAGAGGTTTGGGCCCTGGGAAGCCCCCTGGGGTATGCTCCAGCCAAGATCCAGTCCCAACAACCATTGTGGAGCTTTCAATCTGCATTCCTCCTCCTAAGTCTTCTCAAGGCTTTATTATGAGTAAGCCAGGAGCCACCTGTGTAATGAGGCTGGTGGGCAGCTGGGCATGCACACCTCCACCTTCTATGCAACCAACCTCTGTGTGATTGAATTGCCTTGGTTTAAGAGTGTTTCTGATAGCATAACTGAGCATAGTGTCGCATTATTATTATTATTACTCTCTCAACCTCTGGAGATAGTTTTAATGGTTTTGCTTTTCTCTGTTGCCTTTTTACATGCATTTTTAAGTTCCGTTAATGTGGACTTTCCTGGGTCTCCCTGCCAATCTGTAAACTGGTGTTACAGTCTGTGTGTGTGTATGAGTGTGAGTGTATGTAGGAGGAAGAGGAGCAGAGGGAGGGTCTCCCTTTTTTCACTTCCTTCTGCATCCTATCAGAGACAGCTTATATTTGATAGAAGGCTTGATGTGGTTTGGCATGTTACATGTCTTCATATTGTCATTCAGGACACTTTTTAATTTTTTTTTATTTATTTTAGATTTATGTTATTTCCATATGTGATAAAAATGTAGACTTTTTTATTTTCTCTGGAGGTTGGAGGAAATTCTCAGTTAATAAAAATCCCTGCTTAAATAGAGGCATCTTTGAATAAAAATTGCCCCCAAAATATTTTTGTCAGAGTTCCGGAGTCTCACATCCTGTTTGTCTCAGGGATGCGTCTCTTTCATGAAAGTTTTTAAACCGCATTTAAATTAACTGACTGTTATTTTTACATAAAGGGATGTATTTTTTGGCAATGTTTCACTTTTTGAGGGAATAATTTTTAAAAGATGCCTTTAAGACACTGAAGGTTTACAGCTGTTTTCTAAGAATTTTCTTATGAAAAGAAATTGTTTGGATAGATTATTTGCAGAATGAATCAGGCAAGCAAAACCAGGCTTAATGCATGACAACCTCGCTTCTCTTGAAATTGAAATTTAGCATTATTTTTGGTGGAGCTTTTAAATCTTTACCTTACAGAGGCAAGCTATTTATTTTTAAATAGCAGAGGTGAGACTGAAGGAAAAAGCAGTTTAAGGACAGAAAAAGGAATAAGCTATAAGGGCATATCCACAAGTGGAAAAAGACACATAAAACACTAATGTGGTTTTTACAGTGAGCTAATAGCTTAAACCTCATCTGAGACCTTTAATTCAGCCCCAAAAGTGGCCCTGTGTAAGATAACACCACTTTCTGAGCTAAGGTAGAAGAGCTTCCTAACACTAGGGTGTCCGCATGAAGAATCAGAAGTAATTACTGAGCAGTAAATTCACATGCACGAAGTCCTCCATGTGGGCAGCCACCAAGATAACTGTAATGGACCATGGGATTCACTTGGAAGATGAATACATAGCCGTTGTTTTAGGCTGTCATGAGAATATTCATGCATATGAAAACAGCATTGATGGGATTTAATTTTGAGATCACTTCTGACAAGAGCTTAGCACAAGAGCATATATTGCACTTAATACCTTTAAAGCAATTGTGTACATTTCTAACATATCCTGTCATCAAATCATGGATAGTAATCTGATAGTATGTTGTTCACCTGAACTATGTTGTGCTCTAAGGCTTAATAGGCTAGGAATGAAGTAGGGGACAGGTGAAATATTTCTGTAGTAATGCCATCACACCTTCTCAATGTTTTCTTCTGTAGCAAGGACTTAGCTATTGTGCAATACTTGCTGAAGTTGATTATGTCAAGAGATATCTCCTAAGCAAGGATTAGACTCAGACAAATTAAAGATGATAGATTAGCAGTTTCCGTAGAAAAAAAATTAAGCACTGTCACCACAAGAAGCATGTACAATGGTTCATGACTTGCATTATCCATCACCAAATTGTGACTGGGCTGATGGCAGTGAGTTAAGAAGATCCAAGCTGGTTTATGCAGTTTGTGAACCAGGAAAGAATCATGTTTATCCCTTAGCTGAATAATCACTGAAGTAATTTTGTGAACTGTAGCCACATAGAAGACTTCAGTGGTCTGAAGCTTTCCCTTATTTCTAGATACATTTAAACTAGCGTGCCTAGAAGACCATTCCTGTACTGGATATAGCAATTACCCTATTTCTGTCAAACTCCATATTGCAATGAGCCCTGGACATTTGCCATTTCCTCCCACATTCCTTGTTTATATATCTACTATAAAATGATACTATAGTTGTGTATGCTTGCATATGTTTATGTATTTGTATTTGTGTATATGTATATATCCAGCCATATGCATTTATCATTTTTACTGTTCAGTGTAGATTTTTTAATCAGTCTGTAGGGATAGTTATTCCTAATGGGTGGATATTTCCTTCTGCTTTCTCCCATTCTCTCTGCTTCTAATGAAGCTCTTGAGAGAAGAGAAAGGCACACAATCTTAAGTAAAATATTTTATTATTTCAGTTCCTCTGGTGATTTATGTTGGAAACACACTTAACCTCTTATTCTGCCATGCCATGAATTGAATTGCACAGGGATATATATGTATGTGATTCATATTTTGGGACTTCAGGGGACTCCCCTTTCTCTGTATGCTTCAAGGTAGGAAGAAAGGAGAAATGTTATGTTAATAAACAAGATATTTTGATATAATGGCTACATAATTAGTAAATATTTCTGAAGTAGTATCAGTGGTAACAACCAATACAACTTGCCTATTGGGAAGCAAAGGCTGGTATCCTCTTTCAATCCATGAATTCTCTGAAGTGAAAAATGGTTTTTTGACTCCTTGCAAGATTTTGGAAATTATAAATGAAAGATACCTCTGCCTTACATATCTCTTTAGTATTAGTTATTTATCTTTTCTCCTGAATGTACATGAGCCCATATTCAAAATCCAATTAAAGAGTCACAGAGCATCATGTAGCAAAGACCATATTGTAATGCTTTACAGAGTTGGATATTTATGTTTCTTGTGAAATTTTGGAAAAGGTAAACCGATATACATCTTTTTTTTTAAATAGACAGTTATCTCCTCTTGCTCATGCTGTCATCAGTGGTTGTCACTTAGTAAACATCCAGTTACTTAAGCTGAAACAGAAAAATCTTTCACACCAGGAAAAAAAAATCCAGAAATTAAAAGCACTACAGAAGCCTTCTATTGATAGTTACAAAAATGACGTACTGTTTTCTCTCTGACAACTGAAATGAAATGCTGCCTCTGCAATGAGACTTTGAATGCTGATTTTCAGCTGTGAGCATTTTCCAAGCTGAATTATAAACCCTTGAAAGCAGGGTATATGGTAAAAAGGTGGAAGCTCTTTAATTTTTTGTCATGCAAACGCTGCTGTACTAAACCATACAGCACTATTAAATTCAGAGGTGGCTGTTACTGCAAAAAATGAGAATAATAACAGTGATTTAACCTGTGTTGCACTGTTCCCATCAAAGCTTACTGGCAGCATTTTGCCTGAGAGGCAATGGGACAGAGGAAATAAAGAAATGACTGCCTCTGTTGGGGGTGAAAAGAGCTGGTATGTTGTTGGCTGCAGAGTGTTGCTCAGAACTTGAATGGGGGAAGAGGCAGATGATTTTCCTTTAGGAACATTTGAGGAGAGTGTTGAAGGAGATCTGCTGCCCACACCAAGTTTCTGCTGGTGCCAGGGAAGTGGTTGGGGTGAAGGTAAGCTCCCAGGGTAGCTGGGTGACATGAGCGTTTGGCATCCAAAACATCTAGTTGCAGAGCCCTGTAATTTTGCTACATGTAAGTTGAAGAGGTACTTCTTTTTGTTCGTTTTGAACCAGCCACCTGCTGATTTTCCTTCCTCTTTTGTCTCTTTTGTATCCAGGTCTTGTGATAAGAGACATACTAAAAAATTGTTCTTCATTCATCCTTAAAGACTCATGATTTAGTACACTTCAGTTATGTTCAGCTACAGTCTTTCCTTTTCCAGGTAACAAATTCATACAGAATGTTCTGACGAATCAGACCAATGATGCATTGGGGCTGGGATTTTTCTTCAGCAAATAGCAACAAGAGATGTTAGTCAGGGACAGCACATGAGCCTGGACACTTCCTGAGGTCCGTTTTCTTGTTGTCATCCAGCACATGCAATTACTGTATTAAAAATGCTAGTGGTTACATTCTGGTCCTATTCCTTTTAGTATCTGTTTATAGACTTGTACCAGCTGACAAACAGCTACCTCCATAAACTTCTTGGGCAGCAGGATCCAAAAGCTGGTAGCCCACTGGCTGAAGAAATACATTCTTACTGACTTCTAAACCAACCAGGCATTATATACCCCTAGTTTTCATGCTGCAAGATTTGGCAAATAACTTCTTTATGTCACTTGTTCACCTTCATGCTTTTCAAGTCTCAGTCCTGCCTGCCCTAGGTACCCTGAACCTTCTCTGCAAACTGAAGAATCCCAGCGAGTATGCTCATAAGGCAGCAGCTCCAGCCCCTTGTCTCCAGTTGCTCTTCTCTAACTCTGCTTCATCCTCCTGCACACAGCCCTTCAGGTATGGATGCACCACAGGCTTCTGTAGCAGTAAAGTGAACCTGTCAGTTTTGTTCCCGGCACACGTGGAGGTGCTCAGCGTTAGGCTGGCTCTTCTTGCACTTTGCACATTGAGCTGACGATTTTGGAGAACTGTCAGTAATGATGCCAGGACCTCTTCCTGGACCTGTACCTGCCAATATGGGCCTCAGCCCCTCTCTGGCATGGTTTAGATGATATGTCCCTTGATACATAATTCTGTGCTCCTTCCTTGGTTGTGTGCATCCCCTGGGCAATATCTTCCTCCTTGTCAGGTTCAGAGGATCTAATCTGCATGCTCATTCACATTCCCTTCACCTTACCTTGAAGACTTTTTTAGTCATTCTTTACTTGGAAGCCATTTCTCCCTAGCTTTCAATCATTTCTGTTGTCCTTTCTTTTCCTGCTATATCTTTTTAGTCATAGGGGAAGTAGAACAGCCCACAGTATTCAAAGTATGAACATCTGAAGACTTTAAATAATACTGTAATGATATTTTGTGTGGTGCTCTCTATTTCTGTCATAGTAATGGCCAGCATTTGATTTGCTTTTTGACAGCTTGTAAGATGGAGTTGATATTTTCATAGACCTTTTATAACTCTAAGATCTCTTTCCTGAGTGGTAATAACTAGTTCAGAGCCCATGCTGAGTACATAAAGTTGAGATTTCTTTTTTTCCACATATTCTCGATATTGAATTTCATCTGTCTTTTTTATCGCCTGGTTGACACTCTGAGACTCTTCTGCATTCCTCTGCAGCCAACTTTCATTATTTCCCTTTTATTTCCCTGAATACCTTAGCACTATTAGAAAACATGAAAGTTGCCTTCTTTATCTAGATCCTATGTAATGGTATAAATTTACCATATTAGGATATATTTATACTGGTATATATGGTATATATTCACCAGTTCTGACACTGATCTGTGAAACTTGCTGGTGACATACAAATTTGAGACAGCTGAGTGCTTTTGGTATTTTTTCCCCTTTTGTCTGTTAACAATTTCTGAGAAGAAATGGACCTCTTATCCTATTATAACTTTGTTTCTTTAATGAGGATCAGTATTGACATTTTTTCCAGTTGTATGAACTATATTTCTTTTGACTGTGTGCTCAGTGAAGCCTTCAAAGAACCCTACTAGATAGAAGAAGGGTGGTTTCCCTCTGCAAAATCCATTTCCCACTACTTCATATCTGTGTCTGTTAATTCTGTCATCAAAATTTCTGCAAATTAGACTGATACCATGATCTGTTTAGTTCCAGAAGAGTTGTTTTGTTGTGGTGTTTTTTTTGGTTTTTGTTTTGGGGTTTTTTTTTAATGGGCATTGCATTTTCACCTTATATCCAGGTCATATTGACAGTTTTACATGGTAGCTAAAGTAACTATTGTGGGTTTTGATGTATTTTGTACTTGAAACATGTATCATCATAAAATAATTTCAAGCTTATTTGTATATTTTAGATTAAAAAATAATTCTTCCAGTTGTACTGGTAGACTTTCATGCATCTATAGTCTAGTCAAGAACATCCTTATGAGAAAATCAATATAGGTAGTGACAGAGTACTTTAATCTGAAATGTGTTTTCTGGTTTATAAAATGATAATAATAATTAAAAACAAAGTCATTACTTGTGCTACACTGGTAGGGAATAAATCAGGTGTTTAAATACAGGTCATTTGAAATGTTTAGCAGTGACTGGAACTGCTGCCTTGGGCTGATGGTTCTCACCCAGGGTGTGTAGAAGACCTGTGCCTTTCAGAAGCGAGTATAGCCCAGGTAAGATACCATGAAGCACCTAAAATGTTATTAGATAAATGAAGTTCAGCCATCCAAAGCTGTCATAAAAACTCTACAGAAACTGTAACCAATACATAGATCACCAAATCCCTGTGCTCCTATTGTCCTCCATGTGGGATACATTGCTCTATTTTCCATGGATTGATTAATTTTAAAGAATTTTAAATTTAGTTCACCTTATCCAATGTTAATATATCAACTAGTTTTACTTATGTAATATGCATAATCCATGATTTACTGCATAAAAATAGATTAAGGCAAATTTTACTCATCTGAAGGCAGGCACTCAGGCTGTGCATAAGAGGATCTATAAACAGAAAAGACTGCCAAAAATTTCTGGTTTCCATATTAATAATGAAGCTGTCCCAGTTCTGATCTAAATTATATTTTACATTCACATGACATGTTTTTAGAGGAAGTAATTGTTTACACACAGCACACAACTGCTTTGGAATTTGTCTATCCACAGGTCTTATAATATAAGCATTTGCATGCATACTACATAAGCAATTAACACACCCAAAAAAAAAACCCAGACAGCCCTCAATTCGAGGTTCATGGATGAAGTTAAACATTTTAAAACAACATTTAGAATAATTCTTCAGAGAATAGACTTTTTAGGTTTAAAAACTCCTTAGTTGGACCTCCTCCTACATTCAGTTCAGATTCACAAGTAACTTCAGCTGGCATAGGTTCACTGCAACTGGATGAATCAGTGAGTACCTGGCTGTACTGACGCTTGTCTTCTAAAAAGTGCATGGCTTCAAGTGGTATCTATGTCTGTCTCTAGAAAAGCTACATGAATATTAATGCAATTTATGCAGTGATAATGACTCTTACAAATTTCAGTCTCTGATGGAAATGACTTGGAGTCCTGAACTGATCATTTTGATCTACTTTCCTGTACTCTCACTTTGTTATTAGCCATGGAGCTGCTTTGAAATTCCTGAGAAATGCAGAGCCATTCTGTACTTATCTCTGAAATAAGTTACTTTTAAATTTTTTTTTTTTTATTTTTTTTTAATGAGAGTTTACCACTTCTGTTGTTTTGCTGAATAAGATGGGTAACTTGTCAAATAAAAACTAATAAGTTTGCAAGAAAACTAAATTTTCTTCTCTGCTAGATGGGAGAAAATTATTCATGCTTTCCACTTAAAGGTCAAGCACTACCTAAACTACTTGACAAAGTGTGTTATTTAACCAAAGCACTTCACCAGTGTAATTCATCAGGAATTGAGTATCAGACATTTTGGGTGATACAAAGAGAGAATTCCTCCTCTGCTTTAGGGAAAACATTACAGATTAGATAAACAACAGATAGGCAGATAGTTAGATATGCCACTGTTTTGAAAGGACACAGGATACCTGCTGTTGCCAAACTGGAAATGAAGTGCACCTCTTGTATTTAAAAGTAGATAGAAAGATGATAGTAAGGAAGAAGGACTTGAAATGGGGGCAGGGGGAAGTGGAAGTGAATTTTTGGGGTGTTTAATTAGCCTTTTCATTTTTTCCCCCCTGGCTGATATTTTAGATTTACTAATTAAACATTGCTCTAAGAACATATACTGCAGATCTTCTGTGTTATTGATCTAATCACATTAAAATATTATGAGCACTCTGCATATTAAATATGTAATCTTTGTATAATGTCTAATGCTGAGGATCCTATGTGCTTGAATTTACCTGAGACTGAAATAATATCTTTTGGGCCTAACAGATAATTTGGGTTTTAGATGTGTGCTTCTAACCCTGCCAGAATACAAGAGAGTAGAACATCAACATGATTAAATTTAGGAAGGAATTTCCGCCCAAACCAGATTCTGTCATAGGACAAGAATCTTGAGCCCTTTTCAAAAAATTATTCATATTTCTACAGAGCCAATTATCTCTTTTTAGTGGGGAAAAAAAAAAAAAATCCTAGTGATGTTATTAGCAAGAATTTATAGGCAGTTACTTGTAAGGCAGTCTCATGTTGGCTTTGTTCCCTGGCCAATCTGGCAAGGAATTGGTTTGCAGCATTTGTAATATCCAGTATGTTTTTTGCTTTAAGTAAAATTTTCTCTGGTTTTATTTTCTGTGGGTTTATTTTTACATTCCCGTAACACATTTTTGTGTTTAGTGTCCTATTTTTTAATCACAGTTCACTTGCAGCAGCATCATTTTGCCATCATCTTGACATTTGTAGTGTCAGTTCTGCAGATCTGAATTAACTTCAGTTTGCCATTTCGATGTACTAACCTGCATATAGACCTGCACAGAAATAATTTAACATTCATCCTAGTTTGTGCAGTAATATCTCATTAGACTTGAACTAATGGAATTGTATCATCATAATTTGCTCTCATAATAACCCAGTCTTCACAGATTTAATGTGATGGTCTTTGGCCACTGTGACTGAGGTTTGGAGGAATTGTCATCCAGGGGGACTTAAGGTGAAAGCAATGTAATTAAAACACAGACCCTTAATAGTCCTTTACTTTAAGGAGTTTGACACGTACCTTAAACAACATTTAATCATGCTGGCATTTAGCACTTGTTTAGCTTGTAACTATTTTCTATGTGGGAAAGAAAACACCCTGAACAATGAGTGACTGGCAAAACTGCTAGCAGAATTTAGTCTTGGGATTGGCCATGTATGCCTATGTCTATTGGGCAGCTCTCTTTTCACAGCACAATTAATTTTGTTTATGAGATGAATACAAACTGTATGTGATGGGTTGTATTAACCAGTCTGTAATTCTTGTTTCAGAGAGTTACAGAAGTAGGGAGGTGAAAGCCAGTAGAGTTCTACTGCAAAGTACAAAGATAGAGATGAATCAAATACATTTTTGTTACCCTTGAGAGAATTTGTTAAACTTTTCCTTTCAAGCTTCCACTTACAAGGGTTTGACAACCTCTGTGTCTATATGTTTTCATATACTTAAGTAACTTGGTACTCTCACAATTTTCTACTAATATGAAATCTAAGTTGACTTTACCCAAATAATGCCCCTCTCCTTGGCATACGTGAAAAGTAATACAGCATTGTTGTCTATAGATGTGGAAAGGCAGCAGCTATGTACTCCTTTGCCTTTCCTTCCCAGACTAAACATGCAACATTCCCTCAGTGTGTCTTTATAAAGGAAACTTCCTGTTTGGATATTTGTCATGCTTAACTGCTCTCCATTTATCTGTGGCTTTTATGAAGTGTTGTGTCAAACCTGGACACAGCTGACACATTGACTGTAGCAGAGTAAAGCTACAGGGTGACTGGGATCCTGAGTAGGTGGCTGGCACTCGAGCTGTGTTTCCCTGAAGGAATCTGTGTTTATGTTAGCAGCTAACACAGTTCCTATGTAAAATGACCTTGAGTTGTTTCTGGCAGAGCTGATGCAGCTTGCCTGCAGACCTGGGTAAATTCTTTGTCTAGTACATATGGATTGTTGACTCTGATTCATAATTACCTCTTAGTTCCCTATTGATATTCTTTGCAATTAGCCTGGCATTTTTCCTTTGCTTCTCAGGTATGGTATTTGCTTTTGTTTTTTAAATACCTACTTGTCTTCTAAACAAAATTTGGTTTTGTTTGTAGTTGTTTGTTTTTAACCATAGGAACTTATTTTCTTAGCAATGACATATAGGCACCTAAGTATTGTTTTCAAACATCTTCCGATTACCATTCACATTTAGGTTTAAATTCTTTCTCCTTATTGTTGAGGGTTTATAATTGTTTTCAACTTTGTGAAATTGAATCCTCTTAAATGATATCTAGATATGCACATGCATAGTTGCCATCACTAGCACTCACTTGTGCGCACACTTGGTCTGTTAGTGACTTACAGGCATGTTAGTGTGCATGTGTACATGAAAACTGGTCACTGTTTACATGTGATGCAAATAATGGAGTTATTATTGGTTGCATTTAAGCAACTACTCAGTGTGGGGTCTGGGCTCCGTTCTTCTGTAATGTTGATGATATTGAATGCAGCTTGCCCTTGGGAGAGTTGCACTGGCCTTCAGAAGTAAGCAAATCTTGACATGTTTTGGACCCACCCTGAGAACATAACTGCACCAAAGGGCTTTACTTTGAACTCGGGGACCTCATGTAATGTGCTGTGTCTTACTGGTGGTCTGTGTGCCCATATTTTCTTCCTGTGGATGTTGAGAAGCTGGGGAGAGACAGTCTGATTTAAACCTTTCATGGTCTGGACACTTAACCAAGAATGTGCCTAGAAAAGAGAAAGCTAATGCCAGACACCCACTCCCCTGCCAAGGGCAGGTTGGGGCAAGAGCCTATTTTAGATACTCAGATACTCTCCAGAGAGGGATACTCTCAGTAAGTTATGTGGGATGCTTATGATCATTGGACTGAGTTACATGCCTGAATTTAGAGAAAAGGAATATTAGTTAATCAGATTCTCTCTTCTGGTCATATAAGCCTCTCTAGAGACATTAAAACCAGATTTTTTATAGGAAAAAATGAGTAATTCTAATTCCTCTTTGTTACTTGGTCTCCTACCATGTATATATCAGCAATTAAAATCTTTCTTATCTCTTCTTTGTATCCTTAATATTAGTTTTTATACAATTTGTTATCATTTCTTACAGTTTCCTTTTGATGGCTCAATATGCCTTCTGAATAGCCTGGTCAAGCTGACTCTGGTTAAGACTGATTTCATTTCTGTTGTGGTAAAACTTTCTGAAAGTTGGAGAATTGACAGGTTTTGAGAATAAAGATCTGCAAAACACCAACACTATGTATATGGGAAATGGAGGCAGCAAATACCATCCTGCTAAATCTGTTTGGTACCTTGTGCCTAAGAGAGCTCCCCTAGGTAGAAAGGATTGTTTGTTCTTTAGGCTGAAGCTTTCCAAAAAGGGTAGTGATTCCTTCCTGTTTTCCAAGTGTTACATGTTATGTTGAACTAGTAAGAAGTGACTCCAGCCCTTCTTTGTTCTAATGCTCTCCAAAAAAGAGTAACCCCTATTTTAAAGTGACTATAACATGAAGGAAATAGCATGTTTGGGGAGAGTACAAGCACAGTAATAAACCACTATTCTGGTTCATATGCTAGAGCATGTTTTCAAACAGAAGTGTTTCGTGATACAGGAATTCACGGAATGGAAACTAGATTGTTTTTAACAGCCCCCAGCATATGAGAGGGCTTTGCCTTGATCATTATATTATCTGTTAATTTTCAGTCTATAAACTTGTATCTTCCACACTTTTTCTTCATGTTTTGCAGATCAAATAAGCATAGAGAAGAGAAAAAAACCAAAACAATCCAAACCAAACACAACCTTGCAACCTGTACTAGACCTCCCTACACTGTATTCCTTTTTGAAGTAAAAAACAGGCTAAGAAACAAAAGAACAAAGGAAAGTTCTTCAGTGGCTTACACTGGAAAGACATTTTTCCTTTTTTTCCTTTTTTTTTTTTTTTCTTTTTTTATTTTCCAGGAAAATCAGAAGCTGTCTGTTTACTTCTGTTGTGATAAAGCTGTCAAAGATTTGTTTTTCCTCTGTTGCTAAGACACAACTGGTTTGGTTTTGGTTTTCATAACAAGAAGAGAATAATAAAAAAACACAAAGCAGGGGCCACCAGGGCAAACCCCCACACTGTGCATTAGTGCTTAAAAGACTCCCATCCCAGTTCTCCCTTCACATCAGTCCCACAGTCCCTAGAGCTCAGCTCTTCTTCCCACACAGATAAATGTGATAGATTTGCAAATACTGGCAAGAGCACAGAGACATCTTGTTATGAGCCTAATGGCTATACTTAACAACAGGCTTGGATTGCCTTTATTTTCTTTAGGTCGGTGTTGGCACGGAACTAAAAACAGGGTGGAACAAAGGTTGAAATGTTTTCTGAAATTATAATCAAAACATCATTTGTCTTAGGTTTGTGTTGTAAGTGCTGTGCCTGATGTTGAGTTGTATTGGCAAACAATATGTGCCACTGGGATGTTTAAAAGTCATAAGAGGTTTGTAAATCAGTTCTGCATGGCATGCCACCTATTTGTTAATTTCTTGTTTTATTTGTTAACAGAAAAAGAGACGCTGACTGTGTTAAACAATATAAAGGGCAATATGGTCTGCTTTCTTTTGTTGGGGGTTTGTTAGGTGCTTATATCAGAGTAAACTACAGTGAGATGGAAGATCTGTTACTCCGTGGAGGATGTTAACATGAAGTTCTCATTTGATTTATTTATGTTCAATTGGGGACCCCTCCTCCCATATAAATTATTCTGGCTACTGTAATATTTATTTTCTATGTCAAAATAATAATTTTCCAATTGTATCTTCTCCTCCCTCTCCTGCGCCCTGCCTTCCCCTGCCACAGAGGGGCAGAAAAATCCTAAATTTCAGTGTAGCCTTTTAATATGGTACAGGAGAGGAAGATTTAGAAACCCGAGAACTTGGTTCCCATGGCCAGCCTAAGGTTTGAGTATTACCTTCAAGTCCTAACCTCCCTCTGATTTAGCTTGCTGACACAATAAACTTGGCTGCCAAATTTGGTTGTTGAAATCCATTTCTTTCCTAAGGTCATGCTGGTGTATGCTGAACCCAGTATCCTAAGTGGTCCCTGAACAGGCAGTTTATTGTTGGGCCTTGTTTTCTGATAGCTACTGGCCTCTTCGTCACTTTCTCCAACTCTGCATTCCTGTCACGCTCATACCATTAGAAAGGAATTATTTTCAACTTTATCAATACTTGCATTTTGAAAGGACTTCTCAAGCAGGAAAACAAACAGCCTCTGTATAAAGTCTTTGTTAATGGGTAGCTAAAAATCAGCCTAACCATAACTGTGAAGAAGACAGTTTTGTTTAACCCATTTCTGACTGTAGAAGAGGAAGGTAACATTAAGTTAAGAGTTGCCAGCAATCATTTTAAAAAAATAAAATTTTTCCAGCTTCTCTGTGACCTTGAAGCTTGCTCCTTTTACCTCTTGTACCACAGGCATGGTAGTCTCAGAGCACTGAGCAGTGATGCTGCAGGTCAGAACCTGCTACTTGAAGCATCCTGAAGGAAGAGTGAGGCAGGTGGCCTGTGACTATCTGCATTTATTGAGTGTGCTTTAATAACTTGACATAGGTCTACGTGAGGCTGTGACTTGCTCCCTGTCATTGAAGAGAGCCAGAGCTTTTTACGCTGGTTCATATTAAAAAAATACATATATAAATAAGGAAACCTGGTATGTCAAAATGCTTGACTGTTCTACATTGTACATGCAATATAGATGTACACCATGCTGGCCAATAGGGACTGACAAATGCATATAAAACCTCTTTTCAGTAGAGTTGTTTTTTCTCAGTGTTAACCAATTACAGCATTCGTAGCTGCTGGAAATAGTATTTAATTTTAAGAGCTTCTCAGTTTTCTTTACATTGCCCCAAAATAAAAAAAACAAACCAAACACCAAAACAAACAAACAAAAAAAACCCCACAACATAACAAACCCACAAAACCAAACCAAAAAAAAACAAAACAAAACAAAACAAAACCCCTAAAAATCAAAAATCAACCAAAAACCACTGTAGATTTCAACACTCACTTTTATTGTTTATCCCTGCAGGCCAAATCTTGACTCTTTTCCCACCAACTGCAGAAGCATCAATAGGAGGAAGGGATAATGTTTCTCAGGTGAAGGTTTCTGTTCTGTGAACAGAGCAGGGGCTCTCTTGAGACACAGGGGTGGTGGACTAACACAGCAAGAAGAAGGGAAGAAAACCTGGTTTTCCTGCATCTGGATAATTAAGTTGTAAGCAATTGCAGATATTACCACTAGACACTTATTTGAGCCGTGATTTAGAAGAAAGCATTCAGTAGCACTGCATTTATTGCAGAGTCTGATCTAAGTATTTTCTGATGGTCTCAAAGACGTTGTCAGAGTCAATGGAGAATACACGAGTTTTGTGGATTATGACTGTAGTTAGGTGTAAAACAGACTAGAATTCTGTTGAGATGAAGGTCCTCTGATCATATTCAGAAAGACAGATTTAGGAACCTGGAAAGATTTGAAGAAAAAGTTTGTCACCTTGAAATGAATAGGAGCCAAGAGGTTCACAGTTCTAGCATTAAACACCTACCTTCAAGATAACTTTCACTTGTAGTCTGTAAGTACATTACTGAGCCTCAGTTATTGACAGCATGTGCTATCAAGGGTGACATTAGATATTTTAAAACAGGACTTTTGCACAATAAGCAGTTCGTTTCCTGAGTTTGCTCAGTCTCCTTCTCCCTCAAATAATCAAAATGCTGCTGCTGTCGCAGTGTGCAGTGCTCTGCTTCAGATTATTTTCTACATCAGTTCATGACTTGCAGTTCCTGTGGGCTGCAAATTAATCCTTAGGAGTCTGTGGAATGTACTGTACATCCAGGTTCTCCAGTGTATTAATTTGACTATTGGTGTAGAAAATGCCAGTGGCTTTAAGGTTATATTTTGCACTTCATTTTTGTGTTTATTTTTCTGTATAATCCAGGAATTTACTTATAAATTTTTACTCACCATGAATAGACACTTTAACCTTTCAAACTGAAAAATAACTTTTTCTTTTTAAGGGAAAGATTTTTTAAAACTCATGAACATCTTCAAAGTGTTTTTTTCAAATGACTTTTCAAATGTAACCATGAATTAATAACAGGATTCTTTATGGCCTATCTCAAAAAGCCAGATATATGCTGTACAAAGTATGTACTAGAGAAAGAAGCCTTATAAAATCTGTGTTTAGATGGAGGATGTCACAGTTCCTTTCTCAGGTATTGTGAGGATGCCTGCTTTTTCTTCCAGTATGAACTAAAGAGACCTGGGACTGAATGCAGGGAGAGAGCATGAGTCTGTGTCCCACCTGTTTAGGACCAGCAGGTTTTGGGATTTGGGAGTGAAGGAATGTTCCCTTTAGAGAAGAGGCAGTGGTAGACAACCTGCGTACAGTCGTGCCTCTGCTTCTTCTGTGGGTTGTTTCTGGGCTGTGAATAGCAGCTGTACCACGTGCTTTTGTTGGGAGTGGAAAGGTCAATTGTAAGTCAATAGCTTTCCTTTTTTTTATCTTTTCCCCAAGCAGCCACTGACTCACCACAACCTGTGTCGGTATTTACACATTTAGTTTGGTAGCAGCACTATCTTGGGGTTTGTTTATTTTTTTGCCCTGCTTGGGAAGGAGGTTGCAATCCAGAAAGTGTCATCTGAGAGAATGGTTGAAGACAGGAGGGTTACTGCATCTCTCCCAGAAATGGAGGATCCTGTCTGGGGATGGACTGGGGATCATTTGTGGGGGAGAGGGCAAGTATGTTCCATACGGCTCTCAGGAGATCTGTACAAAGGGAGCAGTAAATGCCTTCACCCTGCTCTGTAGCACTAACTGTTCCTTGGAAAGCTGTAACACATAATTTAAATCCATTGCACATGCCACCCTGAAAGCAGAGCCTTATATGTCGAGTGCATGGGCTGTCCTATTATGGGAAATCAACTTTGTTTTGAGGGAAGCAGAGAGCGTTGCTTCTGCGCAGGTCCTGGAATTTGAAACATTTAGGGGCCTCCAAAGAGCACTGGCATTAGTTACCATGCCGGCTGGGTGGAAGTGAGGATCTTTGCCTCTCCCTGCCTGGGACACGGACCCTGCCATCACCCAGCCAGAAGCTCCATCCCACTGAGGTGCTCTTTGTGCTCTCCTCTGCATTGCTACTGGAGCTTGTGCTGGGACACATCTGTCTTTACGCAGGCACAAGCCTAACTCAGCAAAAGCTGCTGGAGCAGCAAAGTTGGAATATACTTTGCCAAGAAATATTTTGCTGTTGTTGTCTTTTTCCTCTTTTTTTGTGAAGAGATTTCATGTCTGCTCACATGCTTTGGTATGAGGAAGTAGAAGATGATTGTAAGTATGAACAGATTGGCATAATTTATCACAATACTCACTTTGACAGAGCAGTGTAGTGTTATGCAGCCCACTAACAGCATGCATTTTTAAATGTTTACTTTCCAGCTCTAAAGAAGGAGAGCAGTAGTGAAGGAAAACAAAGAGTTGATTTTTTTTGTTGTTGTTTTTTGTTTTATTTTGTCTCCGTGAAGGGGGTAATATCCTGGATATTATGTGTAAAAGGTGTGCTCCAGAAACAGTACCAGTCTGTCCTTTGAATAAAAATAAGCTATTTCTTCCTGAGGCTCACCATTTGTTAAAGCATGGGGTTAAAAAAACCAAAAGACTTGAGAAGACAGACCCATACATTTGGGGAATCAAACAAACAAACAAAAAAACCAACAAAAGCCCAACAACTGTTATTTGCCTAATAATTGGGCAACATGTCAAAGGATTAATCAGTTTCTTTGAACTTTGATGACATATGTAGTTTCACTGCCTAGTATAACTTACCGAGTAAGGGAGCTCTTCTTCCCCTGACACTGAACTGTCTGGTAACAAGCGAATGAGGGGGTGTCAGTTTTGCTCCAAGTAAGCAGCAGCTGAGCTATCCCATGTGCTTCTCATAAAAAAACAGGCATGTTTTCCAGACTTGTGCTTGTTTGTTACTTTAAAGCTGTCCTTTCTGTGCAATAAGAAGAAAAATAGGATTCCAAGAGTAAGAGACAGCCAAGAATAAAAGAATGACAGTTCTAAAATCCATCCACCATGCTCCCAGATGATCCTTCTTTTTCCTCTCCACCCAGACTCCCAAAACAGATTGTACTGGACTAAAAAAGTGTCAGTATTGTCCAGACTTAATCTAGTCCCTACCCTGTGTTGTAGATAATATTTTGGCTCTTCCACTTTCAGCTTAGTCCTGTGTCTTTATAATAATAGAATTTGTTTTTCTCTGTTTTTCTGATTACAAAAATCAGGATCATACATACACGCCATCATTTTCCTTAATAAAAATAATGTACTGTATGGTCACTAACTTCTGATGAAGATTCCTGAAAGTACTGATTTTGTTGTAAATGACAGGAAAGAAGCTTGAACCAGGCATTTTCAGGGAACAGGTGTGGTCTTATGCCACAGTTTGCTTTTACTTCTTTCAAGATGAACTTAATTGCGTTTTCTTGATCAGTAGATAAAACTTTTTATCAGCTATAAATTTTCCAGACAGTTCTGTACCACTAGGAAAGGTCTTCCTAGGACCCTGTCCTTACTGGACACAGCCTGGCAATTCAAGAAGGGGCTGAATAATGAGATCATCATTACCACATATTAAATACTTAGGAGACAGATCAGTTTTGAAAATACTGGGGGTGAGGTTAGGAAGAAGAATTTTTACTCATGTTTCTCCAGAGATAGATGGGACACTTTAGAGCAAACCATGTAGTGACCAACCTTTTCCACCAGTCCTCTTTAGAAAGGAGTAATGAGGATTTGTTGTCTTAATTTTTCTGTATACTCCTTTTTCAAGAGAGTCACAACGTCAGCCCAGACTGAGTAACAGCCTTGAGGAGGAGATGGTGTTATTTTGGAAGCTGGGCAGGTTCTTGTCAAGTAAAGGCGAAAGATCCTCGCTGCTTAGCTCAAAAGTTGTAATTGCACTCTGAAGATGTAGTAGGTGGAAGAAAGAAAGAAGATAAAAACCAGCTGCATTAGAGCTTTTGAAAAATGTGAATAGAAGACCTGGGTTGCATCTAGCAGATGAACAGCATTCAAGACAAGAGCCATTAAATCACTTGTTAAATTATGTCATGTAACTGTGTTCATATCTAGAATGAAAGGGAGCTGTCCTAGTGCTTCTTGGGAATTACTTAGTTGAATTGATTTCCTCACCTGTATCCTCACTCTTTTAAAGGGCATGGCGTTTTTCTCTATATAATTTTATATATTTTCAAAGTTCTTTATAGTTGTATTTCAGTACAAAAGGAAAACCCCTATCTGCACTTTGTGACAAATTGTGCCCAAAATAATGCTCTCACATTTATTCCCAGCCTTCATCCAGTGCAAGTCACTTATACTTGTTTCCTGTGCTTGTTTTGCTTCTTTCTCTATATTGGATGAAAACATTTTACTCTTAAAAGTGACAGCAGTCACATACACCTCTGAATTGTTTTTTAAATGCGTCCTTTCTCTTTTCTTGAAGTCTCCTATCCAGCACTCCATCCACGTCTGCATTTACCTTTCCCTTTTTCTCCTCTGCTTCCTCCTGTGTCACAGCAGCAAAGGCAGGTTCTCCACTCCCTGCTTTCTCTCATATCTGCTGAGAATGACCTTTGTGAAAACATAAAAGTGTTTATCCATCGCCATGGGCTTTGCTTTCTTTCCTGAGCTATTCAATGTTTACTTCTGCCTGAGTTAGACTTGAAAATCCTTGGGGCAGCCACTGTCTTTTCCTAGATTCCTGCAAAGTGTTTGACAATGAGACCTAAATAATAAAATGGCAGGGAAATGAGATATTATAAATTTCATTTTGTTTTAATTAAGATGAGATTAGTCTGAACTTTATCTCAGAAGCCACCCTCCCCAGGGGATTCAGTATCATATGCCGTATTTCTTTTTCTAGCAGTTATAATCCTATTTCTGCATCCTTAGTCTGACATGGAACCAAATTCTGCTTGCAGTTGCACATAGGCATCCTTTTTCTCTGTTTGGATTTGCACAAAGTAGTGACTAAAAGTAGAACTAATCATCAAACCAGAGCCAGTGCAGAAAAGAAACTAATCCTGCCTGAAATGTGGGTCTCTTACCAGTTGTCATGGGTTCACTGTAGCAGCAGTCCATCTGGGTTCATGCTTAAGCTCAGGTCAGAAGTACGTTTCTGGAGCAAATTCCCAGATGTCCCTGCTTACTACTGCGTATCAGTGTGCATCACAGGCAACACACCCTGCATCCCTTGTGGAGGAAGCTGAACTTGGAGAAGTACTCTGAGTTCAGCTGATGGACACAAACTCTTGGTATATGTCCAACAGTGTGTGAGGCACTGTGCACGCTGAAGCCTCTTCAAAATGAGCCTTGTGGTTCATGCACACCCTGGGGGGAAGTGGAGTGCTGGGCTGGTAGCACCAACCCCTTCATGTTACAAAGCACATGATTTACTGTGGCCTAAAACACCTAAGTGAGATAGGACGAAGATGGCAGCAAATTTCTTTGCATCTTGGATGTGAGGAAAGAACTGCTTGCAAAGTGACTCCCCAGCTGGTGCAAGAGGGTGCTTCATTCTGTCTACTCCTACCTAGTGTCCCCTCCCTCAACCCTGGTCCCCAAACAGCCCATGGAACACATCTGGCCGTGGCATTTTCCATGTTGGTTATTGATCAGGGGACTGTATTCAAGGAGCACTACCGTGGCAGCGTGTTACATATGAAACTGGTGATGCTGTGAAAAGTAACCCCCTCAGTGGTTTGTTTGTTGGTTTTTTTTTTTCCAAAGGAAAAGATTAAATTATATTACTAATAGAATATAGTTTACTGATCTGATAGTGTTATTTAAAAGTGGAAAGGTGCAATATTAGTAGAAAAAGGTCAACCCTTGACTAATACTGTGAAATTATTTAAGCCTCAAAACTGTCTAAGGGGTTAAGCACTTTTAAGTGATTGCCAGAGGGAACAGGGTTAAGCTCATATATTTTTGCTATGGATTAATGTTAGACAAAGTCACATTGAACAGGATTGTGAACCAAGCAGACTTGTTTTGAAAAGGCTGACTTGTTGATTTTCACAGTGCATTTTCAATTAAATGTTACCCCAAAGCTTAATTATCATTTAGTAGGATAACCATTGTACTGTGTTATAGTTAACTGCTGGAAAAAAGGCTACTTGATAAATTTAGTGGAACTTTATAGCCTCATGTTGCTGTTAAGGATGCACTTGCGATAATACCATATTGCTGTCAGGGGAAGCAGAATAGCACCAGGAATTTTAAATAGTTGTGACTTATCGAAGATTGAACTTTGTGGAAAGCAGAAATAATGGTTAGCTGAGTGTGGCTTTGCAGAACGACTCACCAGCTGGGCTGCACCAGGGAACAAGTTCCTTTATTTTCCTGGAAAAATGCATGTGGAACAAAAGACTTGGTTTTGGGGTTCAGAGTACCTCCTACAGAGACCACAGAGACTTCCATTCTAGGTTACTTGCCACATGTGCAACAAGTTGGAACATTTTTAATGATGTGTTTTGAAGGACAGATAGGCTGGATTTTAAGAAAGTCATATTCTTTCTTGGTTCTGGTTGCAGGTCCTATTTTAAGTTTTTGAGTATTATTTAGAGCCACAAGGTTGATAATACTTGGGTGGTTTTCTGGTCTCTTCTTTCTCTAATTCTGTGTTTTTTAAAGTAATACATATCCATGTGATAAATTTTTTATCAGTTGCGTACAATCTTTTACTCCTAAAGGCAAAATATAGTTTGCAAGTATTACAAGCATATGTAGAAGAAAGAAATAGTATTATATGAGCAAACCCATTTGTTCTTGTTATTCTGAGTATGTTCGTACAAGATAACTGTTAAGATGACACATTTACACTTAATTTCTTTTTTAAAACATTTTTACAGGATCATCATTTTCAGCAGAAACCAATTAGCATAATTCTAATCATAAGAAGATACATTTGAAAAAGGTTCTGCATAGAAAAGATTACAGAAATACATTATTGAAGGGGCTGTTGGGTTTTGTGGGTTTTTGTTTTTCGTTTTTTTTTTTTTTTTTTCTTCAGCATTTTTTTTGTTTTGTTAATGGTTTGGGTTTTCTTTTTTTTTTT